>JBBYHH010314614.1:0-12416 GCA_038382905.1 Daphne laureola | reverse complement strand
AGCTTTCCATCTCCTTCGATCTCTTCCAAAATTCGCTCCATCTATATGTTGGTTGTTGCTTGTCAAAGGGTGGCGGTGGATCATTGTGCGCTGTTGTCTGGAGTCGCTGGAGCTCTCTCTCACTGGTGCTCTGATGCGGGAGCCAGTTTGGCCGCCGACTAGGGAGTCGATCGGTGACCTTGTTTTGTCGCCCTTTTGCATTGGTGGACGATCTGGCGGGGCTGGGTGGTTGCGCCTCTAGATGGTTTGCACCGGTGAAAATAGGGTCACCTCCCTCTGGCATTGATTGAAGTTTTCCAGCATCTGTTCACATTTTTCGGCATCGATTCACTTTACTTTGGCGTCAATCCGCTTTACTTCAGCGTCAATTCATCTAAAAAAACTTCGCTTGGCCATGGTAATCCTATTATGATGAATTGTCCTATTTTAGTCCCTTAGCTTTGGTTTTTTATTGTTTTCGTCCCAATTAAGTCATTCTCGTTATTTTGATTGTTAGTTTGACCGTTAATTAATAAGAAATGACAAAAATACCCTTTATTCATTTAAAAAATACCATTTTTCTTAATTTCAAGTAACCCCTAATTTTATAAAATTTTAACAAAATTGCCCCTAATGTTTTTTTTTTCTTCTTCCGATCTCATAATCCCCAATTTTAACAAAATAGCTCGTCTGGTTGTTCGTCCTCTCATAAGATCCAATCCTCAAGTCATAACAGTTGTGTAGCGATGATCCGAGAATCGATGTTCGGAGCCCATGGGTCGACGGGAAGGAGCCACCCATAGACGATCCCGCCTCTTCTGCGGATGAGCCTTCCTTGGTTGTTCCAACTTTTGGCATCTCTTCTGACTCTCTATGTGGAAAAGTGAACATAAACGACCACTGGGTGACCCAATTATCATGGCCAAGCGAAGTTTTTTTAGATGAATTGACGTTGAAGTAAAGCGGATCGACGCCAAAGTAAAGCGGATCAATGCCAGAAATTGTGAACCGATGCTGGAAAACTTCAATCGATGCCAGAGGGAGGTGACCCTATTTTCACCGTTGTAAACCATCTAGAGGCGCAACCATCCAGCCCCGCCAGATCGCCCGCCGATGCAAAGGGCGACAAAACAAAGCCACTTATCGACTCCCTAGTCAGTGGCTAGACCGGCTCCCGCGTCAGCGCACTAGTGAGAGAGAGCTTCGGCAACTCCAGCCAACAACGCACAACGATCCGCGGCCACCCTTTGACAAGCAACAACCAACATATAGAGGGAGTGAATTTTGGAAGAGATCAAAAGAGACATAAAGCTAGAAAAAGGAAGGGAAAAAAGAAAGAAAAAGAAAGAAATAAATAAAAAGAAAGAGATGAGATAGAGGGAGAGACAGAAAAAGCTACTGAATTGTGGGAAAATATGGAAGGTAGATGGGCCCAATTGACTATTTTTATAAATTAGGATAAAAACAATAAGGTTTCTTAAAAGTTAAGGATAAGTTAAAAATTAGTTATGAGTATTTCCTTAAATTTACTAAGTTAACGGTTAGTTAACGGTCAAACTAATATAAATGATTTAATTGGGATGAAAATTAAAATTAAATGATTAAAATAAAATAAAATTTAAAAAATTAACTAAAATAGGATAATTCAGATAGGTACATTTTCTCTAAAGCACATGATAATTTTGATAATTTACCCTGTGTATCTAACCTTGGCGTTGGCCACAATAAGTCTTTAATCTGCAGTCTGTACTTTATATTTTATGGATCACTTGGAACAGTATGAAGAATGATTCACTTAATTAACTAGTTGGTGCACATGCTCGGCTGGGTGATTAGTGATTATATTACACCATGTAATACGAAGCATAGATAGAATCTTACCAAGGGTTTCTCTTGATGTTTGAATATTCAATGGTGCTTATTTGACAATCCAGAGTTCAGAGTTCAGACTCGAGACGGTACTGTCATCATAAAGGTTTTATATCCTTATTCCCCTAGATTATAATGACTCACTTAATTAATTTTGGGATACATTTGGTTTTCGGAATAAAAAAGTATGAGATTGGACGATTAAAATGGAATATGATTAGATGATATAGGATAAAATAAGATAAAAATAATAAAATGATTAAAAACGAGATCTGGAAGAAGAACATAAAATTTTGTTTATAATTATCATTTTCTTATCATTTGAGTAGTGAAAGATATGTTTATTCCTTATTTATGAGATATAAATATCAAAAAGGATAACTCTAATCTCATTTCTAGACGTTCCAAATAATGAATGAGTTAAAGGAATGAGATAAAACTCATCTCATCTCTTCTCATCCCATGAACCAAACATGCCATTGAAATATAATTTCATGTATTCTATCTTGTACAATGAACCGCCTCTATAATTTTTGATATTTAATTTATAATTTAATTTATTTATTATTTTAATATATAAAATCAAATAATTTAATGCGGATTATAGACCGGTGTTTGTAGTTTTTATTTTTTATTTTAATTCTTTTTCAAGTATTCTTTCTAGTAATAATTTATACAATATTAAAAAAAAAATATATCAATTTTTCAGAAATGGAAAAATATTTTAGTACTTTTTAGTCTTTTCATTTCGTAACGTGGTCCATGTGAAATCAATGACGTCAAATTTTTAATGATCGAGTACTTCGGCGATATGAATTTAAAACTCTTAGAGCATGAGATGATAAAAAGAAATTTAAATGACTCTATTGATTACCATATCTAATTGAGGAAAAAAAAAAAAATGAAGATTTCACTGAAGTCCCAAAAGTGGTAAGGAGGTGAATGTTTGACTAAAATTGTGTGATAATACATTCTGAAACTATTAACTCCATTTATGTGCCAAAAAGTTGATATAATTGACTATCATATTTTATTTTGAAATAATATTTGATTCAAATTTTAATTAATATAAAATATGAAAAAAAATTACAAAAAAATATATTTGTAAAATTTACATTTTTAATTATAATATGCATATAGATTTAACGTTAAATATTTATAAAAAAAATTCATAAATTAAATATTGTGTTATGATCAAAACAAATATATAAACTTTTCACGGATGAAGGTACTGCATCTTAATATAAATGTAAAATTTCAAATCATTTTACTCATTGATCTACTTACATTATTTTTCATCATACCAACCGATAAAATCATATCATAAATTGATATTTTAGTGTACAAAATATACGTTATTATCTTATTTTAGATTACATTACAATAACTCAATATGATAATAAAGAGTAACTGATAGATGGTTTTTAATAAAATAACTGATTGATCGATCATGAATGGGATTGACTTATATAAATCAAGGTAAACTTTATTAATTAATATTTTTGTTATTTTTGAGATTGAATTCCTTTTTAGGTTGATTATTTTTTTGTCTGGAAGTTCTCATCTAAACGTCTGAAAAGTTCATAGTTGAAGTCTGATCAATTTTGGTCATTAGTTTTGTATTGGTAGTTGGAATGATGTTCGAGTATAAACTCGATTTGGTTCAGACTTATTATTTGTTTTGTCTGAAAATTCTCATCAATTGTCTGAAAAATTTATAGTTAGAGTTTGGTCAATTTTGATCATTAGTTTGTATTAGTAGTTGAAATGATATTTGGGTAGATATGTTATAAACTCGAATTGATTTATGTTTATTGTTTGTTTTGTCTGAAAGTTCTCATTCCATCATCTATTTTTTTTTTTACACTAATTTTCTTATGAGATATACTTTTGTATGTGATTTTCTTATAGTTGTCTGAAATATTCTTGTTCATAGATCGATAGAACGTTAGTATTGTCTGATATTTTTCATCTTATCAATATTATTTACAGTTTGATGAGTATTGTTGAACTCGGAACAACAGACAAGATGTAACTAAGATAATATTGTCATGAACAAACCTTTCATTTGTTTGAAATTTTAGTGGTGTTGTCTGAAATTTATTGTTATATTGTTTGAGATTATTTATTTTAGTGTCTAACAGTTGTAATTTAAAAAAATTATAGATAAATCCTTTAAGAATTGTAGTCAATTTATTTAGTGTTTAATCACTCATCAAAAAAGATATTTATAAAAATAAATCTAATGAGGATCAAAATGTTTTGTAAACGGTAGAAGAATAAAATAATTAGAGAAAGAGAAAAATGAAAAATACGAAGTGAAAAAAAGTAATTGTATTGAATAATGGAGAAACAAATACGAGATAAGGAAATAAAATAAATATAAAGGAAAAAATAAGAGATCTTCCACAAAAGAAATTATGAAAAAAAAAATAAATATGAAAAATGAAGAATAAAAAAAAATTGAGAAAATAAATAAAAATAAAAATAAAAATTGTGGAATAATGGTGGAAAAATCTCGAAAAAAATAAAAAAAACACATTACTTAAAAATTAAAATATAAAATCAATTAAAAAAATTAAATAAAAAAAATTAAAATTTAAAATTTTATAAAAACTAACAAATTTCATCAAATTCTATTAAAATTTACCTAAATTTAAGAAATTCCCATCATGAATCGGTGCCTCACAGTTCCGCTTGCAGTTTGGTTTTTAAAACATTGTGCATGGGTACTCTCAACTGAGGGAAACAATTATATAATATTCACCCCATTAAGATTACATTTTTAATAAATATGTGGATTTTTTTTCTTCTCAGAAGGCAATTGTATAACTAAATCCAAGAATGAAGTAATACAATGCAAAAGTCGCTACCTAATCTTCACACAAACATGGCTGATGGACCCGTCAAAAGAAAGGAAAATAACGTGTTAAGCATCCATAATGATACATTATTGATATATTTTTATTTTCATACACATATTATTATTGAAATTTGCATCATTATTGATATATTTTTATTTCCATACACATATTATTATTGAAATTTTGTTAGTACATAGTATGGACGCAAATAGAGGAGCAAACTGTAAATTTAAGAAAAGTTCACGAGAAATGAAAGAAAATAGGTTGAGCGAGGGTTAGGCGACCCAGTGTCTTTTGGCCAGGCGATCGCGCAGCCCATTTTCTCACAATGGCAGGAGGTCGGGCGAGGGTCACGAGACCCAGTGACTTTTGGCCAGACGGTCGCCCGACCCACTTTCTCACAATGGCAAGAGGCCGGGCGAGGCTAAGGGAACCCGATGTCTTTTGACCACGCGGTCGCCTGATTCAAATTTCAGCATTGGTCCCATCTTCTTTTCTCGCAAAAAAGAGGCATACGAAGATATTTTTTTACACCTGTTACTCATTCCACATTTTTAGACTTGTTCTTGAGCCCTCCTAGGTTATTGAGCTCTATTTTCTCCTTCCTCTTTCTTAGCTCTATTTGTGGATATTGAACTTGTCATATATCTCAACCAAACACTCAATCTAGTGACATCAACTCTAATCAACCCTAAGGAACATTTATCTTATCATTATTACTTATTGCATTGCATTCTAGTTCTAGTTGCATTAGCGATAGAAGTAGACTTAGTTAATTTAAACTTTCTTTATTCATCTTATCACTTGACATCTAAATCCAAAAACACCAAAAAAATGCATTTAACTAAACTTCATAAATTGCACTACAATCTCTTGGATTCGATCCCACTCATCCTACTACAATTACACACCTTACACTTGAGGGTGAGTCAAGCATATTAATTGTATTTGTCTTGTTTGATTCCCGACATAGCAAGCACGCAACCCCTGTTGAACGAGGAAACACAACAAACCAGTCCTTTTATAAAGAAAGAAATAAAAAGTAATCTAGAAAATAAAACATAACAGACAACCACCCATGAAGAAGCCAACCAAAGCGAACCGCTTCCACAATGTGTAGGAAATTATCTGCAAGATGATTGCCAATCCAACTCTGGACTTAGGCCACGACAGCTTTCCACATCATACTCAGGACCGTATGTGAAAAAACACAACTTACATGATGCTCCTCATGCGAAGGCCCCCAAAGTTGATAAGAGGAAAGAGATATTGGTCGAGGCTCCTATTGTGATGCCTACTCTGAAGGGGACATCTCACATAGGCTTGATGGTGGATAGCAGGAGGACAACAGTCCCTTATGGATTTTTTGTTAAGGTTCCTAGGAGCATTGATAGCGTGGTTTACCACTATGTCTATGAGCTAGAGGCCTATGCATTCAAGGAGAAGGGCGTCCCGAATGAGATATTTTGGGAATATGGACTGGGATCCTGAGATTGCCTGGGATCCATTGATGAATGTGGCTCATAACTACTTCATCATCCTTTATGATAAAGACACCCATTTGAGGGCGGTTGAGGGTTTTAGAACTCCTCAAGACATACATTACTTCGTGAAGACGAGAGAGTTAAGTGAAGATTTTGCCACTCAAGTGGTCATCGAGCTTGCTACATGAAGGTTTGATTATCTTGCACTTCTTGCTTTTCAATTGTGTACTGATTTGGTGTATCCTTTGTAGGCTAATGTGAAGGTGTACACTCTGTTCAGAGTGGGAATCTGATTAGTGACAAAGATCACACCATCAGAGTTTGTAAAACAAAATGCAGGCTCTCGAGGTGAAGTTGAAGTCCTCAAAGGAAGTAGAGGGTTTGAAGAAGACCCTCACTTTCAAGGAGAACCTTGTACAAGGTGCTTGATGAGAAGAAAGATGCTCATCAACAAGTTATGGAAAAGATGGAGGCCAAGGTAAAGTTGTTGGAGGAGTCTGAGGAAAATTCGAGGGAGAGAGTTCTTGACTTCCAAGTCAAGTTTAGTAGCTATAAGTTTGAGATCGAGCAGAAGGACCTAGCAATAAAGTGGTTGATGGACTGAAGGCCTTAGAGGATTTGAAAGAGAAGCTGATTGATGAGTTGTCTATGAGGGTCACCAAGGCAAAGGAGACAGTTGAGAGGGCCACTAAGAATCTGGAAGAATGTGTTGATAAGCTATCGAAGTCTTTAGAGGAAGAAATTAAGGATTTTATGGCCTTTGCTGATCTTGAGAAGGTCCTAGGGTTGCATTTGTACAAGGTGGAAAGCACATGATGCCCATTGCTCTACATGTTGAAGAGCCCAACCAAACAAGGCTTTTGATTTGGTGGAAAGGAGGCAAAAGACTGGCCACAACTAGCCATGCGATAACTTAATTATTCTCCAAGTTGAAGAGGAGAAAGCACAAGAGGCTACCAAGAGGGATAACATAGGTATAAAGCCCCTTGTAGAGGGTGCACAAGTAGTAGAGGACCACACTATCCCTTTGAATAAGGGTGAAGGTCCTGAGAAGGTTGTGGGTACCCCCCATTGAGACATTTTTAAAATATCTTGAGAATTGAAATGAGAAGGTCTCTCTTTCATTTTAATATGTTTTGCATTGTACATATATGGTCATAAGTCCTTTGCATGACAGTTGCGCTTGAGTAATTTGGCTTCGTGATCCTTGAGTTTGAAAAGTCCAGGTCGTTCTTGCTTGTAAAGCAGATACTGTTCTGCCCAATTATTCCTTAGAGTGCCATGCCCTAGATTTCTACAAGATAATTCAGACTTGATTAGTACTAGGCCGACCACTTGTAATTGTTTGAGTTGAATCCTTGAATTGAGACTTAGGTTGGCCCATTGTTGAAGTGAAATCATTCTAAGCCTTGCTCCTTCTCTAAGTTCCTCGATCAGGTCGAGGTGTGCCTGTAGGCCAGATTCATTGTAAGGTGCATCGTAGTAGAGTGCCCTTACGGTTGGGATTTCAGCCTCGATAGGTATCAAGGCGTCAACTACATATATGAGGGAGTATGGTGCTTCTCTAGTGGGTTCTCGTACCATTTTTCTATAATCCCAAAGTAAACTTGGTAGCTTATCGACCCATTTCTTTTTGGAATCGTCGAGTCTCTTCTTCAATCCTTCTTTGATGGTTCTGTTTTGACTTCAACTTGTTCATTTGACTGAGGGTGAGCTATTGGGGCCCAAAGCATCTGCATGTTCATATTCTTGGATCAATCTTTGACTTTGTTTCTAGAAAATTTAGTCTCATAGTTCATGATGATGTTTTTTAGGGATCCATATCTGGAAACCAGGTTATGCTAAAGAAATTTGATGACCTTGGCGGAAGTCTTGATTGTTAGAGGCTCGACCTCTATCCACTTTGTGATGCAGTCAATAGCTATGATGCATAATTTGTACTGTCCTGGGGTCCTTGTCATAAGACCAATCAAGTCAAGGCCCCAGAGGACAAATGATACATGATAGGTTTGTATCGTAGCTTATCTGGAGGGTATACATTACACTCGATAAATGAGTTGGCATTTGTGCCATTTTTGCACTAGGTTGTGTGCGTCCTTCTTCATTTTTGGCGAGTAATATCCTTGTTTTAGGCATTTGTGGGCTAATGCATCCTATCCAATGTGACCTTTACATACTCTGGAGTGTACTTCTCCGATTAGCCTTTGGGATTATGTGATGTTGAGGCATCGTTGTAGAGGTGTGGGGAATTGATGAGCGTAAAAAAATGTTTTATTTTCACCTCCAAAACATGTTCTTTAATAATGTTTTGCTAGTACTTAGCGTGAACCAGAGAATATTTGTCAGGAAAACCCTTGTCGGACTGAAAAATGGTGAAACAACACTTTTTGGGCATTTTCAGACAAAAAGAATGTAGACACAACCAAAGCTCGGAGGTGTAATTGAAAAATGAAGAAGAAATGAAGGAAAAAGACTTCTGAAGGTTGCGACAGCCGGGGAGGCGATCCGTGATAATCAACGGTGCGATCACCCCGCCCAACAGTCAACTATAGTCGCTTTCAAAGTCACAAAAGATTCTTGACAATCGGGGTGATCGTCGTGATGAGCAATGAAAATATGCGGTGCGATCGTCCCGCCTCCGAAACCCTAGATTCCTCTCCTCCCTTATAAATAGAGCTTCTCCTCTCCACTTTTCACACACCTTACCACACCTCCACCCATTCTTCTTCTTCATCTCCACTCTTCCACCATGTAGATCTTTGTATTAGGAGCCTTTGCTCTCCCTCACCTTTCTTCCCCTTCCATCTTTCTATTTTCCTTATTCTTTTATGTGTTTTAGTTTTTTTTTCCTTTTTGTTGTTTATTTATTCTATGTAATATGGATTGAGAAATTTCTAGAAGATAATGAAGACAAAGTTTATCTTCTCTTAATCTCTCTTTTTCTGAGTTCTTCATCTCATATTTCATATGTTATTTTATGGTGAATTGTGGCGGCCCGCCCTTTTCAATTCAAGATTGAATAAATAAAAAGTCCTCAAATAAAAATTTAAATGTTTTAGAATGGGTTCGGCTTTCCTAAGAAGTAGACCCACAATATGGATGGATACCACCAAGTTTTGTTGATTTACAATAGCAACCTCTAGTGTTCAATGAGACTGGATGGGCATTTTCGGGGACTAGCCTGTTGATTTTAGGATCTTAATAACATGCTTTTCATGTTAATATATCATACATGCACCACTAGCATGTCACATGATATCATGTCATCCATGTGCAAACATATTATATATAGTAGTAAACTAAGTCACACCATGATGTCTTTGTCAAATCATGTCGCATATGTGTTACAGTCACCTCGGGAGAACGGAGATTTTTTGATGAGGGTTGCCCGACGGTCAGATTCTGTTAGTACTGGGATTATGTGTAATTGATGAGCGGGACATGTTATATCGTGATTTGTAGGTCCCAGGATATTATTGAGGTCCATTTACGTGGAATTTCATAGTTTGAAGATGGTACGTGAGTTCTGGGTTATTTTGCCAATTTTCACTTTTGGGGGGCAAAATGGTCATTTTTGGTTAATTAAGGAAAATGGAGAATTAATGGAGATGATTAAGATGTAACATTTCATAATATGATTGAGCATTATATTACGGGATGTTTTGAGATGAGCGTCAGAAAAAGTGCGGAAATTGGAAAACTGAGTTTAAATTGGCTAAGGATGAGAAAATTGTATCATTTCTATCAAACTACTTCTGTCTCCTATCTCTCTCATTGGCGCCGATTTTCTCTTTGTTCTTCCATGGTGTTCATCAAATTTCTTCATCAATTCTTCTCCATTTTCTTCAAGAACTAAAAGGTAAGCTTATATTCATGTAAAGATCATGAATTAAGTAAGGTTTAATGTTGGATTTCACTCATTTCTCTTCTTCCTCTCTTGGCCGAAATTTCTAGGTGATTTTTGGAGAAATCCCTAGCTTGATTCCTTCCAAATTTTCTTAAGATAAACATTAATTTGAGGTTGTATTGAAGTGTTATTAAGGTTTCCTACACAATTTCATCAAGAATTAAAGAAATTATGAGGGTTCATCGTGTTCTTGAGAAGATGTTGGAGGAAATTAAAAGTGATTGTAGAATTATGTTCTTGGGTGGATTGTGAGCAACTTTAATACTTGGAACTAAGCTTGAATCATCATGGATCATGGAGATCCTATTAAGGCCGAATGTTTTGATGAATTTGGGAAAAACTAGGAATTGTTGTTATCTTGGTTTAAGTGTTGTTCCATGTTGTTTTATTGATGATTTCAAGCATGTGAGATGTTATTGGAAGTTAAAGGAAACTTCTAGTGTGAAAATGAGAGTTGGCCGAATTTAATGGAGAATTATCAAGTTGGTGTTCTTTATTGAAATTGTGGATTAATGTTGGATTAATGAAGTTTAGAACACCTAAAAATGATGGTTGAAGTTTAAAGAAAAACTTATAGGGCTATTTTTTAAGTTGGCCGAAAGTTTGGGGAGTTTTGGAATATTTGGTGTTTTTTAACTTAAATGTTGAATTGTGGACTAAAGTGGGTTAATTTGGAGTTATGGAAGATTTTTTCATTCATGGAAAGTTTGGGACCAAAATATAAAGTTTGGTAAAGTTTGGGTGTTGGATGGTATTAAGTGAAAAATAAAGTAAAGTGTGAAGTTGGAAACACTTTAAGTGTTTTTGGCTCTTTTTGAGAAATTGGACCAAATTGTACTTTTTAGAAAAGTATGAGGTTATGTTGTAATTTGGGGAAAAATATTTAGAATCTAAGTTCCTTGTTTTCTGGTTGTTTAGCTTCTTCTAGGTCACTTGTAGATTGCAAAAAGTCAGAGGAAGTGCTGACGGATTTTTGGTAGGAAATTTAGAATTTCCTTATTTACCGTGGAAAGCAAGTGCTTGTAAGGTAAGCGTTCAACTTCCTTAATATCCATTTAAAGTTACTTTTTATGTATATTGGGTGAGTTGAGATTAGTACCCGGGTCAAGGGTGGGGCCTAGTGACTCTCGCGGCTAGTTCCATGGTAAGGTTAAGGGTGAGCAGGTTTTAAGCACGGAGAGCTATTTTATGTGCTACAGGCAAGAAATTGATCATTAAATGATCAGTCTTGTGATCGTAAGATGATCTGTTTTGGGATCATTAGATGGTCCGACTTGTGATTTTATATTATTGGTACTCTTTATTTACTAAATTTTGTTGGTTGGCCGGTGTGATGCTTTGAGCCACCGGGGTTTACGTTTTTAGTGTTGACTGGTGTGATGCTTTGAGCCGCCAAGGACCGATGTGATGTTTTGAGCCACCGGGTGTTACTGTTCTGATATTGACTGGTGTGATTGTTATAGTCACCACTGGATTCCTGGACATTTTGACCATTTTCACCTCCGGGGGCAAAATGGACATTTTTTGGGAAACAGAAGAAAATGGAAAATTAAATTAAAAAAGCATAAAGTGGTGGCTAGTATGATGAAAATGAAGGAAGAAAATGGAAAGGTATGTCAGATTATGTTTTATTACATAATTGTTACAATTGTTAAGTAATGAATGACAAATGTTACATTTTTGTGGTTTAAGGAAAAATCACTAAAATGTTAAATTGTGAAGGTGGATAAATGGAAGGGAGGATAATTATTTTAAATTGGATTATTTAGTGGGATTAAAGGAGAGAAATAGGGAGAAAATAAAAAGAAATTGATTAATTGTATTATGTATATTAATATATGGTAGTAGTGGTATGAAATAACATAATATAAAAAAACCATCCTCTCTCGTTCTCTCTCTCTCTATCGCCGGCTTCTCCTCTCCAACACCACAATCTTCATCAAATTTCTTCATCAAATCTTCATCTCTGGGTTTGGGATTTTGAAGGTGAACCTATTTTCATGTGGGAATCACTAAGAAAGGAAGGATTCAAGTGAAGAAACTCATCTCCTCTCTTTTTTTCAAGGTGGCCGAATTCTTGGGTGAGCAAGGGTGGAAGATTTGCATCAATCTGTTGAGAAATTGTTAATGTAAACATGTTTATTTGATGAATAAGGTGTAAGAACAAGTTCTACTTCATCATTTCTTCAAGAATTGAAGGATTCGAATTTAGGATTCATGGTGAATTTTTTGGGGAAAGTTTAAATTGATGCCAAATTAGTGTTCTTGGGTGGTATTAGAACATGTTTAATGCTTGGTATGTTGATCAATTCA
>JBBYHH010314505.1:0-12416 GCA_038382905.1 Daphne laureola | reverse complement strand
CCCAAAAGTAATGAAACGTTTCTTTACTGTTTTCACAGTATTTAATTTACGATTTATTTTTATGAAGTCATAGACATATGACGTTAAATGATTCATATGTTTCTCATAATTTACAATCTAATCTTTCTAGATATATATATTTTTATTTTTCTTTCACTGTTTTTCTTAGTTAAATTTTGAGTCAAATACTACAACTTGAAACAGTAAAAGAAACGTTTTATTATTTTTGAAACGGAGAGAATATTATTTAAAAAAAAAATAATGATAAGTCGTTTTCTTTAAATATAAAATAAAATAAAATAAACAACTAAATAGTAGTCACTACTAATTGTGTTGGGAATATGAGTGAGATGAGATGAGAGGAGAGTGAGATGAGAGGAGGAGGGAGAGAGCATAAGAAACGGATGCCGTTATAAGTAACATCCTTTCCTTTCACATTATTATTGTTAGGAGGCACCACTAAGTTGTTCATAATTTCATCATTAGCCACTAAATATGGGGCCTCTAATCACCTACCACCCACCCTAACGTAGACTCTACCACGTGGCAAGCCTTGATTTGAGTGTTCATATTTGGGACCCTTCACACACCTGCTATCACTGCTTCCTTTTTCTGTCTCTACTATAAACTTGAGTCCAAAAATGAGAATGATATGATTAGCCAAAATTGAAAATGAATTACTGAGCCCCACACTTCCCTTTCTTTCTTCTCTCTTTTGGGAGAGATAAATTTGCAGGCTTTCTGTTCTTCATATCTCTCTTTCAATATCGGCCCTTGCATGAATGAGCGCACTTGATTCTGCTTCTCTGCTTTCATTGATGAAGAAGGAAGGGGACCTAAAGAAACTAGCGATTAGAGTCTCACACTGACTCGGACCAGGAACAACGCAGAACCAGTCGTAGACGAGACGAGGTGCCAGTTGTCGACGGCGGAAAGAGCTGGCGTTGCCGGGAACCTTTATTCCGCACCGTTCGTCGCTGGGATTGCTCTGCTGCCGGCCGGTCGGGAAGCTAGGAGGAGAACCTTGGTAAAATTGGCGATCTTCGCCTGCTCATGCCTTGTACTGATTTATGATTTCCCCGTACAGCTTTACTCTCTGGGTGCTGGATTTGGTAACGAGCTCCTGTTGACAGCTTCGGAGGGTCGGCCTCTGGGAAGCTAGTTCAGAAGCTGTCTGGTACGCAGTGACATAATAGGTGAAACCTGTGACTTTTGATTTTATTTTCCTTGTTCATATACTGATTCTTACTCTTCTGGTAATGGTATAAATCTAAACTTGATGGCAACAAACTGATTAATAAGGGAAGGGTGAAGCCATGCAAAGAGGCACCAACCAAAACCCCTCTGTTGGACAGGTTAATTAAGGGAAGGAGAGTCACATGACCTCATATTGTTTGGGTAGTAGTATTATTATGGAAAAGGAAGGGAGGCATCATTACCTTGTTTGGTTAAAGGGGAGGGAGAGAAAAGATCTAAGCATTTTCCCTCTTTTGCCCTTATGTAATGTTTATATCTTCATGTTTAAGCATCATCAATTGTTCAAACTTCATTCATGTTTATGTTTATTGTTAGAAACTATAGGTTAATATTTCTTATCCTTTTTGGATTGATCAAAGTATTAGAGGTCTTCATCGTTTCGCTAAAAACAAGGTTGCCAAACTCCCTAGTATCCCAGTACAAGTGGTAATGGATTTTGGAGCTATGTCAAAAGTTCAAGGAAGAAATCTCTGGTAAATTACACTTGCCAATACCAACAGTAGGGCCATTAGAGTATAATGAACCAAGACATGAAAGAAAAGCCTCAGTATTTCACATGGCATCTATCTTACGTGCTGAATCAACAGTGGTTGGTAGAAAGTTCTTACACCTTTAGCTGCATCTCTTCTTACTTTAAAATTCTTCACACAAGTACGCACATTGAACACTTGAAACATCAGTAACCTCAATCAATCCCGTAAAGAATTTGAGCAGTAGCAATAACAGTCCTGACAACACAGTCCCACCTACCAGGAAAATGAGCTCAAACTGGATTCATAAAAACCTGATCAAACCTTCAGTGCAAGTATCTGTCTGTGCTTTGATGAATAAGTTGAGCAATTTTCTTTGCATGTATGAATAAATAAGTGCATGCTCTAATCCTGTAAACGGGTTCTGTGTTGTGCTCCACTGCCTTCAACATTTTCTGCTTTGAGATCTTTGTTTTTTATCGTTTTAAATCCAATCTAAGCTGTGAATTTCCATAAGCATGAAGCTACCCCCCCGCGCTATTGTTTTCACTAGAACGACTTTATGAAATTATGAAAGAGTTCTAATTTCCGCATCTTCCTAATAATGACCAGTGAAATTCATAGCTTTGACCAAACTAGATCAATCCAATTAATAGTTTGCCTTCGATTAATCAGTGAGCTTTCCTTTTGTAAAAATAAAAAATAAAAAAATCAGTGAGCTTTCCTGTAATTTAGCTTTTGAAGATGTTAGAGATCTTTCCTGCTGGCTCTGCTCTACATCTTACAAGTTCAGTAATAAGCAGAAACCGTCTTCTTTGTTTGTTGTTGTTTTGCTTGCTGAGCAAGTGGGCAGAAGAAAATATGAACTACAAACTATTTCATCAATTTGTTTGCATTCTGTATTTGGTAACCTCTTTTCTGCAGCTAACATGACCAACCCGCATCTTGTTGGTAATCCTTTCTTTTGTTCATTTTGAACCTGTCAGGAATTTGGAAACCTTCTCACTGGAATTTAATTCCCTGCCTTCTACGACAAGTCTTGTATTATGATGGCCGGGGTCAATGACAGCGTCATTATCACTGGGGATTGGGTCCTTCCTAGCCCAAGTTCCAGAGATTTCTTTGCGTCTATCCTGGGTGATGATATTGGCTTCAAAATGACCCCCGAAACTCCTGGAGACAGCAAGAGCGGGGAGCTCTTTCAAGGAACCATGGAGCAAATGACTAGACTACTTGATGAAAAGAGTACTGCTCAAAGTAGTAATCAGTTGGGTGAACTGAGTTCAGTTCCAGAGCTGAGACAAGGATCGAGGGGAGGTCTTGTGGAGAGGATGGCAGCCAGAGCTGGATTTAATGCACCAAGGTTGAACACAGAAAGCTTCAGGTCTACTGATCTTTCAGTGAACACTGATATACGCTCTCCTTACTTGACAATACCACCTGGTCTCAGCCCCACTACACTGCTAGAGTCACCAGTTTTCCTTTCAAATTCTCTGGTAAGCTATTGGGTATTTAGCTTGAAAGTTGCATTATTCTTTTGTTGTCATTTAGTATGATTTGGTTGCTAGTTTCTACATTTGGGCTCCCTTCGTATTTAGCAGCGGCTGCATAATGCCATTAAGAGATAGAGAGTTTACAAGACGTGGTCTTTGGTTAAAATTCAATTTGTAGAGATTTTTTAATTGTTGTTATTAGTAAGTTAATTGCAAGTTAATTAATCTTGTGCTTAAGTGGGAATTTATAGCCCATTTGGCAGCTGTTAAGCTGAAGGCTCAATCAAAGTTCTGAAACTGTTGTATGCAACTTCCTTAACAAAGAGTCTTATTGTTCACAAAATTACATTAGTTTGCCATTCAATTAAAAACGTGTTATAAAAGAGAGATATGGACACTTCTGTAATCTTGTAGGGAGCAGTGATAAGCCAAGGGATTAATCCCAAGGCTTGACGCACTCCAAATACAGCCTTAAGAAATTGTGTTTTTATTTATTTATTTTTAAACCTGTTTGAATATTATGTGTCGTTTTGGTGCCCGTAAGGCCAGCAAGATCTTTAATGCCTGTGCATTCAGCTCCCTGACCCTGTGTATCTGCAGGCACAATCTCCAACCACTGGAAAATTCTCTTTTGTTACAAATGGAAGTGGTGGGAACTCCATCCCTGAGGCCACCACCAAGAGCAATGATAACCTTTTTGAGGACATGAATACATCATTTGCATTTAAGCCTATTCCTGAGTCAACTTCTTCTCTTTATTTTGGAGGAATGAGCAGAGTAAGTGTGATGATCACTTGCTTAAGATGGGGTTAGAGCTACCTTTCTTGTTAATTACAGAATCTGTAAGAGAATGAAACTTCAACTCTGTAATCATAGCTAACAAATTTAAAATGTCTGGACTGTTGCTTCCTTTTCCCTGCACGCAGGTCACTCCTGCCACTCTTGCACAGCAACCCTTGCCCAGTGGTGTTTCTGTTCAATCTAACAACTCTCTTCGACCACAGAACACTGAACCAGCAAATGTCCAGTCCCAGAACCTGAACCAGAACCAGAGCAGTCTCACCTTTCAGACCAACTTTTCCAGATCATCTGAGAAACATAATGGCGCTAACATTGTCTCAGAAGATCGCAGGGTGTATGGCCAAGAAGGTGGAAGTACTGAACAATCAATACCTCTTGACGAGCCACTAGATGAAGAGGGGGATCAAAGGGCTAGTGGTGATTCAATGGGCTGTGTTGGCAGTGCACCGTCTGAGGATGGTTATAATTGGAGAAAGTATGGTCAGAAACAAGTTAAAGGCAGTGAATATCCTCGTAGTTATTACAAGTGTACTCATTCCGACTGTCCAGTTAAGAAAAAAGTGGAACGGTCCCAGGAAGGCCACATAACAGAGATCATATATAAAGGAGTCCACAATCATCCGAAGCCTCTACCAAATCGCAGATCAGCACTCGGAGCATCTAATCCTCTCAACGAAATGCAACCTGATGTTCCTGATACAAGGCCTCACAATGGTGCAAATGGTGACCCTATTTGGTCAAGTGCACAAAAGGGAATAGCTGGTGGAACTTCTGATTGGAGGCAAGACAGCATTGAGGTAACATCGTCTACATCCATGGCCCCTGAATATGGTAATGGATCGGCCTCTCTGCAAATCGCAAATGGGACTCCCCTTGAATCAGGTGATGCAGTGGATGCCTCATCTACTTTCTCAAATGAAGAAGATGAAGATGATTGCGGAACACATGGCAGTGTCTCGCAGGTTTATGATGGCGAAGGAGATGAATCCGAGTCAAAGAGAAGGTGTGTACCCAGAAAATTGCGTGAATACGAGTACATTAATTTTTTATGTATGTATTAATACTCCATCTCATGCTTTTGACATTTCAGGAAACTTGAAGCATATGCAAGTGAAATGAGTGGACCCACCAGAGCTATTCGAGAGCCAAGAGTCGTGGTCCAGACAACTAGTGAAGTAGATATCCTTGATGATGGATATCGTTGGCGGAAGTACGGGCAGAAAGTTGTCAAAGGGAATCCTAACCCCAGGTTTTACCCGCAATGAATCTCTCTTTTTGCATGCACAGTTAATGCTCATTGAATCAAGATTGCGTAAAATATGCAAGTATTTTGATGCAGGAGTTATTACAAGTGCACTAGTGCTGGCTGCACTGTGAGGAAGCATGTCGAGAGAGCATCACATGACCTCAAGTCTGTGATCACAACGTATGAAGGAAAGCACAATCACGACGTTCCTGCTGCTCGAAGCAGCAGTCATGTGCACTCTGGCGTCTCAACCAGTATGACTTCACAATCTATGCAAACCCAGATGCAGAGGCATGAGCCAGCTCAGGTTTACAACAGCATGGTAAGGCCTACATTTGGTTCATACAGCTTACCCGGAAGGCAGCAGCTGGGACCATCACCTTGCTTCTCCTTCGGGATGAATCAACCAGCCCTTGCCAATCTAGCCATGGCCGGTCTGGGCCCTGGGCAACCCAAGCAATCTGTAATGCCTGTTCATCAATACATAACACAGCCACGCCAGGTGAACGACATGGGTTTCATGATACCGAAAGGAGAGATGAAGATGGAACCAGTGTCCGAACCTGGTCCGAGTATTCCTAATAATTCCTCAAGATACCAACATCTCATGAGTAGGCTGCCCCTTGGACCACAAATGTAAACTACTTCCACATTTTTCTCCAATGACTAGCTTTTTGGTTGTTTGAAGGAAGTATTTACATTGCTTTACGTTACATAAAAGAGCAGTGTGACTAGCTAGCGGTTGACAGATATTAGTAGTGGAATGCCTGCACATGGAAAAGTAAGTTTTCTCAATCTCGAAGTCTCTTTTTGGTTTCTGAATTTTAGGCAGCGCCACAAGCTTACAACAGCAGGATTGTATTGTTTTAATGTTGTTCGGAGGGTCGTTGCTGCTGTATGTTTGGTACTTAACCTTTATGCATACCGATTATTCTCATCTCATGTACTAAAAAACATCTTTACATGCATGCTTCGAGTCACCGAGTGAGGCATGAATAGCTAGGAATTCACAACCCTAATTTACTTAACTTGAACTTTTATCATCAATCATCGAATGTAGGAAGTAGAAACCTTTACCTATATATGTTTTCCAAATGATAAGGTTATAGTATTTGAGATGAATGTTGTACTATCTCTAAATGATAGAGAGAGTAGGTCGATCTTTGACACGAGGTAGAGAAGAAGAAAATACACAAATTAAATTGATGATCTAAAGAATCTTTTCCCTTCGGAAGAATTGCTTCAAGTACCAGACTTGGAGAGTGGAAACCACAATGCAAACCCCTAAAGAGAAGAAGCTCAACCAAGCCACCTTAGCATTTGTAGCCTCACTCACTTTTCTCATGTCCGCTTCTCTGTTTCATTATTATTATTATTTTCAACGTTAGCTTCTACATCAACAAACCACGACTTTGTTACGAGTATTTCTTAATTAATCTGCAACTAACAAATCAATTAGTAGTATATTACTAGTAACTACTATACACACAACTTACCTAGCTTTCAGATATACCAAATTCTCATGAATGGCATCCACTGCCCCTTCCATTCTTCTCACCTCATAATCAATACCCTGTAATAATAAAATCAGTAATTATTAATTAAAAAACCAATCTTTGAATGGTTAACTGAAATTATTAACCTCAAGTTTCTCTTTTTTGGCAATTGAGTTCCAATCTTTTGCTGCAATTCCAACTTTCCACTCAAAATTGATAGTAACAGGATCGCCTCCATTAGTAACCAGAGAGAAGCATGCTAGATATATGCCCTCCTTTGAGCACGTGAAGGCGAATTGACCGTTCGTTACGTTTTCCGTTTGGTGAAGAATGTCATCATCTGGGGATGTTACCTGAACAACATCTCAACTGCTACTATTTACAACACAGAGAGAGAGAGAGAATTAACAAATGGTAAATAAATCGCACCTTGACGGAAATGGTCGGGGTTTGAAGGTAATCGGCTGGCACAATGACGTAATTGGCCAAAACGACGACGTTGTTACGCAGTTCGTCTGATATGCACTTGGTTGCGTTTTGTTGAAGGCTAAGCCAGATGGCCTCGCCGGCCGGGAAATTGCTGCTACAAATTATCATTGATAAAGTAAAAGCCAGTAAGGGTCGCAATGTGACAGACAAGGGCATCCCACAAGTTCTCCTCATCATATTCATATTCATACCTACTGTTTGTTCCTCGCTCTTGTCTTGTCTTGGGAGTTAAATTTATTTGCAGATCACGAACCTGGTGGATCTCAAGTCTCTAACATCTACCCGGTTTTTACGCTTTCTGTTTTCATGTATACTTCTATAGATGAATAATAAAGAGGGGTTAATCAAACAATGGTCCTTCCTTTTGTCTTTTAGGTCATCTATGTATGTTCATATATTTTCGATATTACAGTTGGTAGAAGAAAGTTCTTTCAATCTCTAATTTCTTTTGGTTTTCAAAATTTCTGGTTGCAGGATTGCAGCACACACAAGTTTAAACAACGGGATTGAAGTGTTTTCTTTTTTGTTTATAAACAACGGGATTGAAGTGTTTTCTTTTTTGTTTATAAACAGTTTGACTCATTCCAATTTGGCCTTCCTATTAAGAAGAAACTTAAATACATTTTAGCAGCTTCGTGGACTAATTTAAATCTAGAAACAAGTTGTTTCTGAAAAAATTTACTGACAGGCTAAAACAATATCAGAACAAACACCACCATCAACAGGAAAACACACAAGACAAAGGAGCGATAGTACTTTCCATGTAAACTTAAATAGATCAAACCAACATGAACGTCAGACAAAACTCGATCTGTAGCGAAGAACAAAATCTTGTCTAAAAAGCACTCGTGCCAACAGAAAAATTCATGCGAAAATGCACTACGCAAGCCTCTTCAAGCTTCAGCATACAGATAAATGAAGCTAAAATCCAACACCTACAACTTAAGCCTTATCAGCCTTTGAAGCAGTAGCAGCAGCTTGACCTCTGAGCCGACCTGTTCTTCTAGCAGCAATCAGACCAACCTTCTGGCCAGGAGGAGCATCACGTTTGACGGTACTGGCATGACCAATGTGCTGATGGTTACCACCACCATGAGGATGCTCTACCGGGTTCATGGCAACACCACGGACCTTAGGCCAGCAGTTCCTCTTCACCCTGAACTTATGGTAAGCGTTACCAGCCTTGAGCATAGGCTTCTCAGTCCTTCCACCACCAGCAACCTGCCCAATCATAGCTCTACAACCACTTGGAACAATTTTCTTTGACCCAGATGGAAGCTTGACCCTGAAGAAGCAATTTTCAGTCAAACTTAACAACAGTAAATGGAACAAACAACTCCCTCTTCTCCCAATCTTGTTAGCCATTGCTATGAATTTTTCCTCTCATCCAAACATAATCCTCTTTTTGAATAGAGGAGGGGGTGTTAGTTAAAGTTCTTTCTTAAATTTTAGTCTACTTATGTCTGTTCAAGAAATGCTACCGGTTGGGAGAAAGGGAGTACATCATCTTCACAACTTAGGAAATGAAGTACAAGAGAATTAAGACCATGTTGACCGGCAGAGCTTTGCAATGCAAACAAAAATGAAGCTCATAATAATGTAACAGAATCTGAGTAACTCACAAAGCTTGATTCTTGGCATTAAAAGCCAGAATAGCTGGTGCTGCTACAAAAAATCCATTGCAAAAAAGTAGTGTAAGCCAAAGAATGCTTCAACACCTTTGTGGCAACTCATAGGAATCATTAATCAAGCATACCATCAGCACCAATATCACAAGTCAAAACCCCGATAGCTATAACACGCCCATAAAAGATATAAATCATCCATTACAATTACTAACTGCGAAGAATAAATAGGTTCCATCAAAGCACAAAAAAGAGTATCATAGGCACATGAGACTCTTTCAAATTGTGACCAGCAAAAACCTATTACAGCAACATAAACGCATACTTCTCGAAAATCAGCAAGCAGAGGAGATAGATTACCTTGTAGTATCATTATCAGGGTTATGGCTGATAACTATGGCATAATCGCCAGAACACCGTGCCAAAGAACCACGATCTCCAACGTGGTGTTCGACGTTGCAGACGACGGCACCCTCAGGGATAGATCTGAGAGGAAGCACGTTTCCGACGACGAGCGTGGCCTTCTTGCCGCAGTAAATAAACTGACCAGTATACATACCTTCGGCGGCGACGAACAGCTCCTTCTGCTTCTGGTAGCGGAAAGGGTGGCGGAAGACAACGCGGGCGAGCGGCGCACCGCGGCCGGGATCGTGGATGATCTCGGTCACGACGCCCTTGAGGTAGCCGTTGCGCTCGCCGAAGTCGAGGCTACGGAAGCGCGCCGGACCCTTGCGGTGGTGGGTGTGTGCCTTGAAGACGGACCCGGCACCCTTTCTCTGAGCTCTGATAACCCTACCCATTTCAGAGCTTCTGGTGTTATGTGTGCGGCTGCGAGTCGAACTGAAGGAGAACAGAACCAATTTATGCTTATAGAGTAGCGGGTTAGGGTTTTAGCCTGATCAACAACTAACGGTTAATAATGTTTCTCACCCCCGAACTGTCTCAAAGCTACAACAAAGTACTATACTATGAAATAGTTCACATTAGTCCTTCCGCTACTCTTCCTCCTCTGTAGACTTCTCCATAAACCAACCCTGATCTTTTAACCACCGGCTTCGCCAGTAGCGACAGGATTAGATTGAATTTCTGCAAATTCTGTCTATCGACATCTTTCTTGCATCGCCCAACTTTAGCTTGAGGGTGTAGTATTAGTGAGTTTTAAGACTCGTTACTGTTTGAGGTTCCCAGGAAAGGAAACCGGTAGCTAACTCTAGGTGCAACAAGTTGCGCTCGGAGGACGGGACGCTGAAAGGCCCTGGAAGGTAGTTTAAACTACCTCTCCCGCTGATCAGACGGTGGTTCGAGATTAACATGAGTTTAGTGAGTTTAGTGTGAGATTAGATCATCATTGTGCGTTGGTGAAAGAGTCAGTAATTAATTGTGATTAGTTTGCTGATAAGCTTTAAGTGTGGCCCGATTAGTGTTGTCGGTTACACCCCGTATATGAGTTAGTCCGGGTGGACTTAGAGTATTCTCTGATGAGATAATGGTTGGATGTATGTTGATTATCAGTAGACATAAGATTGAATCAAGACTGTTGGTGTTGAGTACGCCAAAGTTTGATGTCATGCTTAGTTTGAACAGGCTAATTGAGAACTCTGTTAAATAGATTGTACTCAGAGGCATGTCATAGTATCAGGAGAGGTAGTACCTCATGCTAGTTTAGATGCCGTTGAGAATGTCAATAACAATGTGTAGTTGAGTATCCTAGATTGGATTCCAATGAACTTAGAGACGGTGAAATTGGTCCGGAGAGTATGAAAAAACTCTTGGGGACCAAGAGTTTTTAGTGAAGGAGAATTGTTACACCCACTACTGGTAGGAATTTATTTTTTGGAGGAGAGTGGCCGGAGGGCAAGTCAGCACGTGCGTGAAGGTATGTGGAAGTTGTTAATTTTGAGGTCAATTGCACTTTGAGTGTTGTTAAGTGCATGATATTGAAATGTTGATGAAGTATCCTGGTGATTGAACTAGCATGGTTGGCTTCGATGGAATGGTGGTAGAAAGACGTAGGGTTTTCCAAGTTTCGAGTGCTGTCGGTGAACCATGGGCGACCCACACTGAAGAGCGGGCGATCGTCAGAGGTTCGAAAAAGGAAAATGGAATTGGGCAGGGGCCCAGGCGACCGGGCAGGTTAACGGAGCTCCCTGCAGGCGATCGCCTGCCCCCAAGGTGAAGTTGGGCAGAGGTTCAGGCGACCGGGCAGGTGAGCAAACTCTCTGTCAGGCGATCGCCTGACCCTCAAGGTAAAACAGGGCAGGAGGCCAGGCGACCGGCCAGGCGAGCGAAGCTCCCTGGTGGGCGATAGCCTGACCTCAGTGTGGTTTTGGCAAGGGGCAGGCGATGGGGCAGGCGACGGACCAAACGAGCAGGCGATCGCCTGACCCCCAGAACACGCGAGACAGAGGACCAGGCGACCGAGCAGGCGACGGTGCAAAAGTGCAGGCGATCGCCTGGAGTCCCTGGACAGAAAATATAACGCGGGTTTCAAACCCGAAAACTTGGTGGATTTCATTTCTTCGTCATTCTCTAGTCTCTAAACTCGACCCCAAACCCTTCCCAATCCCTAGATCACTCATCCTACTCTATAAATCAAAGGAGAACTCGATTCCATGCGTGATTCTTAGTCAAAGGATGGATTCCACGAAGAACAACGTGAAACAACTGCAGTTTGAGTGATTTCTGGATTTGGGCTTGGATTTAAGGTTGGTATTCTTGAAGTTTCTTAATACCAATGAAGCTGTATGTGTGTTCTGATGATAGAATATGGTTAGAAGCATGTTATACATAGTCGATTTGGAATGAATTGGATGAATTCAAAAATTGAGGTTCATGAACAGTACTGAACGAAATTTGGGGGAAAGTTGAATTGAGTTCAAATTGTTATTGTTGGGTGGATTTAGAGCAACATTAATACTTGGCATGTTGGTCAATTATGGCTTAATCTAGGAGCTAAGAGAAAACCTATAGGATTGGGTAGATAAATGAAGTGTTGTAATTGGATGAATTGTTGATCTAATTATATTTGTATGATGATTCTAAGAAACGTTAATACGTGGATTGAGTTGTGAATCATTGAGAATAAGGGAGTTATGGATTAAGTTCATAATTGGGAAATTTTGCTAAATGTTGGAATTTGAAGGGAAAGTGTAATGTTAGTGAATGAATGATCTTAGCATAGTTCATTGAGCATGCATGCGAAGTTGTGAAGTATTAGGATAAGGTTTGCTTGGTGTTTAGCTGAACATTGGTCGTTTTGGGAATTTCGACCAAAATGTTGATTTGAGGTTAAGTTAAGGTTTAGTAAAGGATATTATTGAACAATGTTAGTTAAATGTTAGCATCTGAGTTTCTGGTTGCAGGTTATTAAGCTTTGGCTGATTTGTCTGTGTTTGTAGGAAAAGCAGAGGAAGTGCTGCAGAAATCTCGGTAGGAGAGTGGAGCTTTCCTAAGTTGTTGCTAGAGAGCAAACGTCTTTGAGGTAAGGGTTCAACCTTCTTATGCTTGCTTTGAGCTGCGTAGGTTGGTTGAGGCTGGTT
>JBBYHH010314394.1:0-12418 GCA_038382905.1 Daphne laureola | reverse complement strand
CAATGAATTACTCTCTCGAGCATTCCATCAAACACTTGGTAGGTGTAGGGAATTAGAGAGCTCTTATAATCCTTCTACCCCTTCTTAATGATCAAGAAAGTGTTACTCATCAAGCATAATCAACAACCAATCATATTTACATCACCTAGCAAACATACAACTACCTAAACAACCAAAGAGATGGTGAAGTACTCTATATTCATGCTCAAACTATTTTTTGCAATTGAGATGAACATAATTGAAAAATAATAAGAGTAGAGATAGAAAAGCTTAGGAATTATATGGTAGTCTTCAATCTTCCATAACACAACATGAATCCAAGCTAGAATGATGAAAGATGATGAGAAAAAATCCCAAAACCCTAAGTACGAGTTTTTGGTGAAGAAAAATCGCTCTAACTGTAGAAACAAACTTGTTTAGATTATGTTTTTGGGGAAATTTAAAACTGATTTAAAAATTACAGTCGGTGGCCAGGCGATCACCTGGTTTTGTGCATCTAGTCACCAGGAACTCGTCTGGCCTCCTATCCATCATTTTTTTGGTTTCTGGGGTCAGACGATCCCCTGACATTGTGCTGACAGTCACCTGAGGCTCGCTTGACGGGTCTGCTTGGACACCTCATCTTGAAAATGCTCTACAGGACACTACAAATCTCCAAATGAGCTGAAATTGGTCTTGTTGGAATGTTCTCTTTCTGAAATTAAATTTATCCTTTTGAATCACTCGATTGGGAGCTCATAAAAAGGAGATATGGTCATTTTAAGTTGGTATCAACTTCAAATGAACCTAATTTCTTCCTTTTTCCTTGAATCCTCTTCCGAGTTTGCATTATGGTCCTCCACTTGCTTTTCATTACGTTTTTACTTCAAATTCTTCCATTTGAGCCCCTGACATGAAATACCTGTAAAAGTACAGTTGTGCTCACACTAAGTACTAACAAACTTTAATAATATCATGTGTATAGAGGTAAAAACATATCAATAATGCACAATTATCAAGCTCAACAAGCATGGATGAAGGATTTTGTTACTGGTGATGCTCTTTTTGAGGAGGAAATTGCACTAGAGGCCATGATGATATCAAAATTGATTCTATTGAGAAAAATGGAACATGGTCACTAATGGGTCTACCTGCAAGAGCAAAAAAGATTGGTGTTAAGTGGGTGTACAATACAAAATTGGATGAAGATGGAGAAATTGAAAAATATAAAGCAAGATTAGTAGCTAAAGGAAACAAACAGTAGCATGTGATTGATTATACATAAGTGTTTGCTCCTGTTGCAAGGTTAGACACTATAAGGATGATTATTGCTTTATCTGCAGATAGGGGTTGGATTTTATCACAACTTGATGTAAAATCATCTTTCTTGCATGCATAACTCAGTGATGATGTGTACATTGAGCAACCTAAAGGGTATGAGAAGAAGGGAAGGGATGAAATGGTTTATAAGTTTCAAAAATATTTGTATGGACTTAAGCAAGCCCTCAGGACTTCGTTCAACCGCATTGAAGCATATTTTCTTAAGGAAGGTTTCAAACACTATGATAGTGAACAAACCTTGTTCACCAAGAAGGAAGGAGGTAAGATCATCATAGTAAGTTTGTATGTTGATGATCTTATTTACACAAGCAATAATGAAGTAATGCTCTCAAAGTTTAAGACTTCTATGATTAAAGAATTTGATATGAGTGAGTTAGGAAGGTTGCATTATTTTCGTGGATAGAAGTGTTGCAAACTAACGAAGAGGCTTGCATATGTCAAAGGAAATATGCTCTGGAGGTCCTAAACAGGTTTGGTATGTTGAATGCTAATTTTTTCAATAACCGTATAGCTCCTGGAACTAGAATTGATAGATATTTAAGAGGTGTAGTTGTAGATGAGACACATTATAAACAACTTGTTGGCAGTCTAATCTATATTACTGCCACCAGGCCTGCTATAATCTTTGTTGTATGTTTGACGAGTCGGTTCATGGCCAATCCTACATAGTTGCATCTGCAGATTGGTAAAAGGTTGCTTAGATACTTGAAGGGGACAATGAACTTTGGGATTCACTATAAGAGGAATGGAGGAGAAGGGCTTATTGGATTCACTCATAGTGATTACGTAGATGATCCTGAGGACAGAAAATCCACCAGTGGCTATGTTTTGATGTTGAATTCAGGAGCAGTTGCTTGGAGTTCTAAAAAGCAACCAATTGTTACTTTGTCAACAACAGAAGCAGAATTTGTTGCTGCAACTGTCTGTGCATGTCAAGCCATCTAGATTAAAAAAATTATGGATGAACTTGGAGAAGAGTGTCTTGATTGTTTGAAGATCAAATGTGATAACTCCTCAGCAATCAAACTGTTAAGGAATCCAATGCTTCATGGGCTTAGTAAGCATATTGATATTAGGTACCATTTATTAAGGAATCTAACAAATGAGGGAGCCATCACTTTAGAACATTGCAGCAACAACAACCCGATAGTTGACCTGATGACTAAAGCATTAAAGCTAGACACTTTTCTGAAGTTGAGGAGCTTTCTTAGAGTAAGGCTAGTAGATGATGTAAACTAGCTGCTATTGCAGCAAGTTTAAGGTAAGGAATGTAGGATTATCTTAAGTATTTCATGTTCAATTAAGACAGCCTCTTAAGGATTATGTTAGATAGTTTTCAATTAGGACTAGAACTCTTACTTTGGTCGCAAGTTAGTCTGTTCTAGGAGTCTTGCTTATGCTGCAAGACAAGTTATTTTGTTCTACTTAGACTAGGATTACAGTCCGTTTATTTACCACATAGGTGAAAAAATACATACCTAATACACTATTAACTAACTAATCTAACTAACTAACCTAACAAACTAAAAGACTAAAATACCCTTCTTAATAAAAATAAACTTTCTAACTATCCACGGCCACCGCCACCGGCACCTCCGAAGCTCCTACCACCACTACCGCTGCTGCCACCGCCATCGGACCTCCACCAACACCGCCGACACCACCACCATCGTCATCGCAATCACCGACACCTCATTTCTAGAGTCAATGAAAATGTCTACTAAATTATCAAAAACTGTCTACTAATTTATCAGAAACTGTCTACATCAAAGCGTAACAATGTATACATTTCAAACGCTCAAGTTTTATAAAATCCATTAAACTAATTTTAGTCTATACTACTCAAAAAGTTCATAAAAAAATTAGAATTGTATAAGTATCCAAATTAAACCAACTTTTAACCAAAATCATAACCAAACAAATATTAATTCATAGTGTCTATTAAAACTAATTAAAGTGTCTATATGAATTTTGGATACTGTCTACGTTAAACTTTAAAATATTCACAAAGTTAAATTGACTAATTCTATCCCCATCTCTGCTATTATTGTTTGCAACTCTCTTGCTATATCCAATTTAAACAAATTATAACCAAAACCAGAAGCAAATCAGAACCAAATGAACAATAATCTATTGTGTCTATTAAAACTAATTATGATGTCTAAAAGAATTCTAGATACTGTCTAAGATGCCAACATCTCCCTTGATCTATCTCTCTGCTTCAACATCACCACCAGAGGAGCAAGATGTTCAACAATTCAAACATGAAGAAGAAACGCGAAGTAAATGACTAGGAAAAATTCAAAGAAATGAAAACTAAACTACAGAAAACTCACTGCAATTCGATCTCATATGAAGATCTAAATTCCTTGAGCTTTGTCAAGCAAATCGGTGAGGTAGCAGATCATGCCAATGAAGATCCCAACGGCTAGAGTTTGCGGTTGCACATGAGATACGTGAAGGTTGTGATGGTTGGAGGCGATGATAGTTAAAATCGTGGTGGCTATCGAGAATCCAACTATTGCTGGCTGATTGCTATCTCGAGATCATTCTCTAACAACTGGAAGTCGCAAGCCACTCGTCCATCGCACCGAAATGTTCTCCGGCAACCAAAGGTTTGCTCTAGAGATTGTACAGATCTGACGATTCTTCTAGATTTCCATGCTCTCATCTCTCCGCCACGAGATTCAATCATCCTCCGGTTGTGATGTCGCCAAGCCTCCTCGATCACGTGGCTCGTCGTCGAGAAACCTCCTCCATTGCGAATCCATCTAGATCGATCGGCCGCGTGCGAGATCTAGATATGGAGGTCTTAAACGTTCCTCCTTGGTTAGGTGGCTCGATCACCGAGAAATCTCCATCGGGAATCTATCTCGACGATTCAGCCGCGCAAGATCAAGATCTAGAGATTTATGCGGCCATTGATGGTCCATTAAAGCTCTGTAGAGCTTCTTTGGTTTCTTTAGTTTTATTGTCTCTGAGAGAAAGAGAAGCGTGAGAATTAATGTAATTAATAACAAGGGTAATAGGGACATTTTACTGGTATGTGGAATCCCACCGATGTGGTTATTAGCCCCGGCGCTAGGATTAGGTTTGTTTCGAGACTACTACATAAGTCTTTGTTTGAGTTAATACAATACAGCTTGGGAGGCAATATCTTGTGTTTAATGCTCAAAACATTCTAAACAAGGTACATAAAATAATAACACAAATGACAAAAATACATAAAATGATAAAATTTAACAAAACATATGAAATAATAACAAAAGGCAATTGTACATAAAATGATGAGATGATAAAATATATGCAAATAAGAAAAAGATAACAAGTACATGAAATAATAAATTTAGATGAAATCATGAAAATGTAACAAGTACATGAATTGATGAAATAATAAAAGTGCATGAAAGGATGAAAGATGCACAAAATATTAAAAATATCCATAAGAAAAGTAAGCATGCTATCACACCAAAAATTAAATCTACCACGAGTTACGTTACTAGTTCAGACTCAAAATTTTAGGGTTATTATGTATAGAGACATGTGAAATACACATGTGACTTTCATACTACGATCCACACAGTGTTCTCATTTGGGTCAATCCAATACATACACATGCTTGCCATATATTCATAAGACACAATCAAATGGATATTCTCTTATGCTAGTATTGTGTGGATTATAGAAACCCAAGTTACTATTATACTCGACTAGGGATCTTTAGGAATAACATATTCCAGGGGTGGGAAATACTACGGACAGTCATTTTGGATAATCTCTTGGACACTCTCCCACTAAAATTCTGTCATGTAATCAGTTTTGTGGGCCTACTTGATTCTGGGTCCACCAAAATATATACATGACAAGTATTTAATAGGAGAGTGTCCAAGAGATTGTTCAAAGTGACTGTCCGTAGCATTTTCCTTCCAGGGGTTAACATAAGTATGTTCATTTATTCTAGGCATAGTAATTTAAAAACATAAACATATGAACAATGCCTCTATAATTAATTAATCAATCAATCATATTTTTACTCAAAACTAAGGGCACAAATCTTACATAGATTCCCCAAGGGGCTTATGAAGGTTGCCTTCACCTCACCCGCCAGTCTATCCAACACTGATCCATGAAAGGCAAGGGGATGTGGTCCTTCTTTGTGGCTTTATTCACTTACCTATAGTCATGGACGACTCTCTATTTGATCAGAGGCTTGATTATCATAGTAGTTTTGTCTTCATCCGCCTGAACCATGAGCTCGCACTTTTTTTACACGGTGTGTATAGCATTGACCCACTGGTTCTCCAAAATTGGGTGAATAATCCCAACTCTCAAGAGTATAATATCATTTTTTACTACATACTTCATGTTAGGGTTCATTCTTCTTTGAAACTCCCTCTTGGCTTTGGCATCTTCCACTAGAATGATCTTGTGCATGCACACATTACGGCTAATCCCTTTTAAATCAGCTATAGACCAAGCGATCGCCTCCTTGAGTTCCCTTAATACCCTTAACGGCCTTTATTAATCAACTTGAGTGAGGGTGGATGAGATATCACTGGATACATTTCGTTATTGCCCAAGAACACATACATCACCCCTTCAGGGAGAGGTTTTAGCTTTAGTTTGCATGAGGGTGTTTGTACTTCCTCAACCTCATTCAAAGGCTCAAAATTACACCATCATTCTACCATGGCAAAGAAACCCAATGTTCCTATGGCATTGAGGTCATCAAAAGAACCCGCATACTCATCGTCGACATTTAACAAAGCTCTAGAGAAGGGATCATCCATACAAACAAATTTCAAGTATTCATTGACACATAGTTCAATCAAATCTATGCTATGGAAGATACCATAATCCGAATGTACTTTCATACCACGGTGTAGACTAAATGATAGCTCATCCTTGTCTATGCATAGGGTTAGCTCACTGCCTTTTACGTCGATAAGGGTCTTAGCAGTTTCCAGGAATGGTAGTCTTAGGATGAGTGGAACGTCTTTGTATTTCTCAATATCGAGCACTACGAAATCTGTTGGGAAATAGAACTTGTCCACCTTTACGAGCACGTCCTCCAAAAAATCCTCTGAAGTTTTTCATAATCTTCAATTACCCGTACAAAATTTAAAAACCTGTAAGAAATCCCCTCAGGTTGAGTAAAACCATAAAAAAAAACCTCATCCAATAGGTCTATAATTTTTTTAAAAACTTGGTGGGTCAAGTAAAGCATATAACTCCACCTTATAGTTTTTCTAACCGTAATAAATTTATCCTAATTATTTTAAGTTTTTACTATTTCCCCTCTTTTCCCATCCTCCACCACCAGACCACCACCTTAGACACCGTCTGAACAAGGCTGAATAGTGGCCTTCGAGCCTAGGGCCACTACAAGTAACCTTAAGGCTGTTACACACAAACCATCGACCACCACTATCGAGTTTTGGGCTACCTCACGCAAGCCCTAGGCCGCTGCAAGAAAACCTTAGGCTGTCTCGCGCGAGTCCTAGGCCACCGCACGGGAGCCTCAGGATCCCTTGCACTATCCCTAGGTCGTCTCGAGTAGACTAGGCAACGATGAACAAGCCTAGGCCGTCACGAACGAGCCTAAGGCTGTCGCGAGAATACCCAAGCCACGCGAAGATTCTGCTCTCCTGCTCGAGTGACGTATCTGCTCACCACTCGATTGTGTTGCACGACCAACCTGCCCACTCACAGTTGTTCGGAACTTTCGCGTAACAGTGAGTAGTGGTCACTAGTCAGGCGAGTTCAACGGTGGTCTAGTGGTTGTTGGATGGAAAATGGTGGATGGAGGGTTGAAAATGTAAATGTCTAAAACAATTAGGGTAGATTTTTAAGAAAAGTGTAAGTTTTATTTTTAGGATTGGGAAAATGGGTGATTTTGACACTAAAGTTTAGGGGTTGATAATTTTTGCCATTAAACTTCTTTTTGGGATGAAATTTCCACCAATGTTTGATAAATGAGGTAAATTTGCCACTACCGTTAAATTTTTCAACGGATTCCGTTAAATGTTTTGGATTAATATTTTATTTTCACCTTAAACTTTCTAAACCTGACAAATTAACCCTTAAACTCCAGACTTATATATTTTGACCCCTCCCTCCCGCATCAATAGCATCCTACAACACCGTATCTCCGTTGTTACACCACCGCCTCTCTGTCACTATGCCACCATTCGTTCGATTGCTGCACTGCCGCATAATTAATAAAAAATGTTTTGTTTAGTTTTGTTCTTTTATAAGTAGCAAACATGTTTTGTTTTGTTTTTTTTTTTAAACGTGGGAAACCTATTTTATTAGATAAAACAAGCCAAGAACCAAACAGAGTAGACTAAGCTAGGCTTAGTAAGAGCGACAATATAGCCACGAAGGCTTAAAACAGCACCAAGAGTTGGTGTAATAGAGAAGTTCCCTATTAGAAGCTTCAATCCTAACCATTCAGACAGAGAGCCTTTTCGGGGCTGAGGGCATATACGTCATGGCGGAACAATAGTTGTGATGCATGCTTCGGCACTCCTGAATACTCGCTGAAAGGAGTTTAATAGTACCGACTCACTACAACAACGCGCTCTTGAATGGATATGCTTGAAAAACTTGTGAAGGAACTCCACCACCACACAGCACAAGTCTAACCAAAAGAAGAAGAAAAGCAACCACAAGCAAAAACTAAAAAGGGTCCAATAGAGGGAAACCAAGAAAGATAAATGCATGGCCCTATTACAACAAAGTGTCCAGCAGAGGCTTAAGGCTCGGTCGGAGGCTCGGAGTCCCCACGCAAGTTCTTCTCGACCATCTCCCAGACAGCCTTCGACATGCGAACCTTTTTCGAGGTTGGTTCCACGCCTAGCCCAAGGAGCCGTACCTTCATGCATCCTTTCTTTAAACTCGAATGTTGGAGAATAGACAAACTACCACCTGGCGGGGCAGTGGATCCGTCACAGGGGTCGACTCCGGGAGTGCTGCAGCCGGAAGTGGGGGTGGTGAAAAAACAACTACATGTTGGTTCTTTGAATCCATCCCCTCCTCCTCAGGTATAACCGGAATGGGTGGAGGAGGCACTGCAGCCTGTACCACCGCAGGAATAGGCGCCGAGGTCAGAAGTGCCTGGCTAATGGGGCCTGAGCGAGTCAAGGAACCACAGAAACATATTCATGGCCCAAACTATTGGGTGTCTTCCTTAACTGCTGCCTCTGACGAACAACCTAATGCAACATGATCTAGCATACCACAGTTATAACAAACATCTGGTAACCTTTCATACTAAAAAACAAAAGCATTATTCGCTTTGTCAATCACCACCTTGACAACCATACGCAAAGGCTTGGTGATATCAACATTTACCCGCAGGCGGAGAGAGGCTCCACTATACTGTACCTCCAAGACCGTACCAAGTCGAGAGCAAAAAAGATGACTCATCTCTTCAGTTAGCAGTTCAAAAGGCATATCAACAAATGAATCTAGAAATTCTCATGAGTGAAAATGAGGGTAGATATACGATCCAGACGATACAACAACAGGGTAACCATAAGGCGGTTATTGTTCGACCAGGGACCCTTGAGTAAAACAAGACGTGCATTATCCAGTGACTCGAAGTGAAAACGGAAGACGTTTGATATTGGCCGTGCGATTCGAGGGCACAAGACGCGACCAACCAGAATTGGGGGAGGGTCTATCACCGTCTTAGCCTCGATGAGTGGCATGATGCACTCCTCCTCCTTCAGGGATAGTTTTAGGCTGGCGAGATGAGCATCCAACGACTCCATCGGTGAAAACGAGTGAAAGCCTCGGTCGTCGAGCAAGACTGTGGAGAGAAGCGCCTGCTGGGGGCAGCGAGCATTTGGGAATTGGCGGAGGGCGCAGCGGCGGAACGACGGCAGCAACTGTACCGAAGACCTGCACGCCAAGGAGTTGGCGGCAATAATCCTAGTGGCAAGAGGAAAAAACCTTTGCCGAAAGTTTTGTAGAACACGAATTGAGTACATACTTTAGTAACTTGTTTTGTTTAACTAAAGCATATTTGTTTTTTTACATAATTTTTATATCATGATTTTACGTGCGTTTTATTTTTTTGTTATATTAGACAATGAAGTAAAATGAAATTTGAATTGATTCTTTAGTTTTATTTCACTGAAAATTATAAAATAAAATTATATGCATTACCTTTTTAGTAGTTTTGAAAAAAAGATTCACTTATTGAAAGAAATACATCATGAATCTAAAAAAGAATTTTAAGAAGATGGCTTAGGGTACACGATAAATCAAAAGTTTTTTATTTAATAAAAAACAAAAAAAAAGTTGATTAATTGGTTGGATGAGGTGGTGGAGTAGCGGTGGAGGGGCGGTGGTGCAGTGGCACAGGGCGGTTGTGTAGCGGCATGCTGAGGCTGTAGGCTGCTACTAGTGGGGAGAGAGGGGTCAAAATGTAGAAGTCTAAAGTTGCATGGTTAATTTGTCAGATTTAGAAATTTTAAGGTCAAATTAAAACATTAACCCAAAAAGTTTAACGAAATCCGTCAAACTATTTAACGGCAGTGACAAATTTATCCCATTTCCTAAACATTTGTGACAATTTGACCCTTAAAAAAAAATTAGTGGCAAAAAGTTGTCAACCCTCAAACATTAATGGCAAAATGGCCTCTTCTCCCTTTAGAATTAATAAAAAAAAAAAAACAACAATGTTAATGGTGTTTACGCTTAAGGGGTTTCTGTATATTTCATTAAACCATGAGGGGGTGTTTTGCAGGTCTTGAAAATCGAAAGGGGTATATGAAGGTTATAACAAACCTCTGGGGTATTTACAAGTTTCCTAACAAAAAAACGAGACCGCTCTCTGTTACGTCGCTCTCGTTCCCTCACCCACTTCAATCGTCTTCTTCTTCGATTTCATGCCGCGCGCCAACATCTGCTCCATCACCCACCGCGAGGATTTGCTTCTCCGAAGATTCTCCCAGCGATGGATTACTAGTAAGATCGTGCCTTTTTTCCCTCTTCTTCTATAGATTATGGCTAGGGCATCATCTAATCTCACATGCTTGAGCACTGCTAAGTCAGCGCTGCCCTTCCCATGAGTTACTTAAAAAGGCGTTTCATATTCAATTGTCTGTTTTGGTTGTCTTAGTTTGGCTTGAGTTGGATTGTATTTTACCGTTCCTCTTTTGTTGGTAATCCAATGATTTTAACTGGTTTGCCTTATCTACTCCAATCTCTAGGAATTTTTTTTTTTCATTTCACAAAAATCTGATTATTTTTCTATGTGGATGTTTGATGATTCAAGAGGATGGTTTTCCTCTATTTACCTTGTATTTTAAATCCTGGAGTATTATATATATCTATATAAAACAGGATACTCTATGGGATATTTATGACAATTCCTTTCATGCAATTTTCGTGTCTGTTTGATCATTGTGGACCCGATATATAGACGGTCGGAGATTAAAAATAACAATATATATTCAAGAAAATACAGAATCACCCCACAAATGTCCATTATTTTGAGAGGAAACAAGGGGCCGCCATGTTTCATAACAAACAAATCAATTCTGTTACATTTTGATACAAATTTACAGTGGATAGAACTCTACGTCTGGAAAACAAGCTAGAAAACCAATTAGCTTTCACCAAAAGTTTCCTATAAATGGGGATTCAATTAGCTTTCTAAATGAAGTCTCTCATCTCATGTGATGTTATAAATAAACCACTTATTTTTTTATGATTTATCGACCGTAACTTAACAATATCATTCTCTTCTTTTTTCATAAACACAATCCCCTTCTGCTCCACCAAGATTGAGTACTTTGAAATCCCATCACAACTCTCTTCTCTCTTCCTGGAATCGGAAAACTGAAGGAATTTGAAGAAGCGGAAGATGGCGTACCGGATAAGGCATGGGATGAGCCGAGCCTCCACTTTCCAGGACGAGGTTAGGCGTCCACCTCTCGATCCTCTCTTGACCACCTCGCATTCGTTTTCCGGTCTGTCTCCGATGAATTCCTTCGCCGGTCAGCCGATCTTTGAGTCCGCACTCCCCAAGCCTCGCTTGCCGGGGGTGTAATTTACAGAGATTTTGACTCTCCAAGATCTAAGGTTTCTCTTTCAATTTTACTAATTTTCACTATTGGAACATGATCGTATCGATTTCGTTCGGTTTATCATACGGCTCATTGTTCGAATGTGGAAACCGGTCAGCGTTTCAAAGCGGGAAAAGATACCATTTTATCATCAATATTTGGGTAAATATACCATTTTATCACTTTTTTAGTTTGGTAGCATCATTTTGTCACTGTTTTATGTATTCTGATTATATTTTACCAGTTCTTTTGTTTATTGGTACTGTCTTATCATTTAACCGACTAACGGCGAGAATCTGGAGGAATATTCCATGACGGAGTGGTTTAGTTAGATTTTATGAAATCTAGGGGTCTAAGTAAGATAAAAGATAAAAAGATGAGAAAAAATGACTAAGTGAGTAATTTTACCGAAATATACCTTCTTCTCTGTTGAGCGCCGAACCTGCATTTAACGGCAGCGGACGCTGCGGCAACCGTCTGCCGGAGACTTTTTACGGCGGACTTGGGCCGTTCCGGTGCGCCGTCATCCGATCCGACTATTAGTGGTGGTGGATGCGGCCGAAAGTTCCTTTTCCGGCGGAATTTTTCGGTGGAAGAGGCAAACGATTCGAACGGGTTTTGTTCGATTCTCTTCCGTTCGGACGTCTCCGGCGACAAGGGATGACTCTACAGCTTCGTCTTATCGTGGTGGAGAGGTTGGGGTTTGGAATTCGTGGTGAGGGATTATGAAGGGAGAGGATGAAGTTGGAGCCGGTGAGGAAGAAAACGATGGCGAGTTCACCCGACGATATTATGTATAAAAGTGGGAGATTGCCAATTTATTCCCCTAAATTTCTTATAAGTGCAATTTAGTCCCCTATATCTATAAATTTATAAATTAGTCGTCCGGTCAGCGCCCAGTCAGCAGCACCTCATTCGCCAACTCAGAAAAAAACGGACACGTCATGCGTGATGAGGCGTCAGCGTGGCGATTTTAACGGTCAGTGGCAAACGTGTACCGCAAACTATAATGGCAG
>JBBYHH010314284.1:0-12419 GCA_038382905.1 Daphne laureola | reverse complement strand
ACTTGTTCAGACAGACATTCAAATACCAAATTGTTGTCAGATTCAATCATACATTTAACTACATATCCACTGGATCATGATCATCTTCATCATCATCATGTTATAGAATGTTTTCTATCGGAAGTACCTGCTCGGGATCTGGATGATGATCGAGTAAGGACAAAGTCACATCAGGGGTTATGACAATAGTTTGACCAATTATCATCGACTAATGCAACGAATTAGTTGTACCTAATTTCGGATCTGTATCGCCCGCAATTGCATCACCACCATCCTCTTTAAAATAGCGAGGTCGTATTTTGAAAACGGTCCACTAGTTTAGAAGATTTAGTTTCTTTGAAGGATACACAAGGTAAATCACTTGTTCTTCTTAGCTAGCAAGAATGGGTGGATCTGCCGGATTCAGCCTAGATGTGTAGTCAACATCGGTGATCCCTGAAAGTTTATCAGAACGAATGTCTTTATTCGTACAAAATCAGGTTCCCTTGAACACAATAAGACTATTATTGTTTATGTACTGAAGGACAATAATTTCATCAATTCAACCGTAGAAATCCATATAGTCTTCTACATTTGTATCCCCGAGGACACAGACGCCCCAGTTAGCTATATTCTTGCTATGACCATGTTGTTTCGTGTGAAACTTTTACCAATTCACATAAAGGCGAGGGAAAGATTGAACCCTTAATTTAGGACCACAAGCCAAGGCATACAGTGCTGGGGGTAAAAGTGTCTCATTTGCATGCACCTACATATTAAAAAGAAAGTTAGTTTACGAATAAAGATAATAACATATATATTTTTTACAAATAAATCCAACGACTAACCATATTCCTTAACCAACTTGGAAATTGTGCAAGTCTAAAATCGTCCACACCAACGTCATTCAAGTGTGGAAAATTTTGTCAAGTCAGTTCATTGAATCGAGTTATGAATTGATCAACTTCATGACAGTTTTGAAAAATATATGTTTATACATGATCTTGCTCGGTGACCATCAACTCTCGGACATGAACTTTGCCGAGTGTTTTTGTTGGGTGATCAAAAATTGATAGCCCGTTGTGAATGATGACAAAGAAATGATGAATTTCATTATATATGTAAGGGTTCGCACGTGTTCCCTCGTTGTCTTCCATGTAATGCTCACAAAACGTCACAACCTCCTATGTCAGAAACTTTTCAATGATTGAGTCTTTCAAGTATCTTTTGTTGACACATTTAGCTTTCAATCTCTTTATATTCCTCTCAAAACTATACATCCACCAATACGACACAGATCCACAAGTTCGAAGATGCCAAGGGAGATGCATAATAAGATGTTCCATGAAGTCAAAGAACGAATGAGAGAATATATTCTCAAGCTTTCATAGTGTAACGATGATAAATTCATCCAACTTATCAACGTCTTCCCATAGAATATCCTTAGAACAGATTAGCCTGAAGAATTTGCTAAATTCATCAATTATCATCCACAAACCGTCATCAAGATGGTCGCGTAAAGCAATTGGAAGTAACTTTTACATGAAAACATGATAATCATGGGTTTCATATTGTAGAACGTATTATTGGACGTATTAACACACCTGCCAATATTAGACGCGTATCCATCAGGAAGTTTAACGGTATGCTTCAACAAATAGCAAATATTAGCAATCTGATCTGTATTCATAGTATATGTCGCATTTGGTTTAAACGGTTATTTCCTCTTTGGAACAATGACCAAATGTAATTCATGACGTATCCCAAGTTCTTTTAGATCACGTCTTAATTTTGCGTTGTCCTTCATTTTCCCTTTCTGATTGATAACTATGTAGAAAATATTATCAAAATAATTTTTCTCAATATGCATCACATCAAGACAATGTTTAACTTTCAAATTTTTCCACTAAGACAACTACCAGAAAATTAATTTCTTAGTCCAATTATGTTCCAATCCATATTTTTGCTAATGTCAAAAATCGAACAAATAAATAATATTTGTAATGCCCAACTCTTTCTCAAGTGTAAGGTTGCAATTGTAGCAAGGTGAATGAGATCAAGCCCAAGGGAATTGATGATAATTAATGATAAACAGTTAAACATAATATTTTTGGTATTTTTTTTTATTGTTTAGAACAATCAGGATATAATGGTGACGAAGTATTTGTGACAGAAGTCAAATCCAAACAGTATCAAGTAACTAAATGAAACTATGATCAAGATAAATCTGAATGCAATGAAACAAAATTGATTTGTTAAAATTCAATGACTAAAAGTCTCTTTGGTTGCTTAGGGTTGATGATGCTAGATGACATGCTTAGTTGAGAAGAATGAAATGGTGAAGGAGATGAATATAATTCAAACCCTAACTTGTGAGGCTAGGATTATCATTTCCATTAATGATCAAACGAGATCTCTCCGCTCGCACCATTAATGTAAGCCCTAGATTTGCCCAAGTCTAGCCTCCTAATACCCTAAATTACATTCTCAGAATAATTCTAGGGTATCTAACAGTTTCTCATGATTGGCTTGGTGAAATAATCTCTCGAAACACTTCACCAAATAATAATAGGTATTGGAAATTAGTTAATTACTCTAATCCTTCTACCATTCCTTTAGGTTCAAGAAACTATTACCAACATGCATAAATTGTCAACTAAACATGGTTATATCATCTAACAATCATACAATTACCAAAATAACCAAAGAGATAGGAAACTACTCCCTATTCATGCTCAAACTAGCTTTCACAATCAGGGTAAACATAATTGCAAAATAGGAATAGTAGGGATAGAAAAGTTTAGGAATTGTGTAGCAATCTTCAATCCTCCAACATGAAATCCAAGATAAAATAATAAAAATTGAAGAAAAAAGGTCCCAAAACCCTAAGAACTAGTTTTGGGAGAGAAACATTGCTAAAAAACCGTAGAAAAAACTTGTTTAGGTTATATTTTCGAGGGAATTTAAAGCTGGGCAAAAAATTATAGTCGACAGCCAAGCGATCGCCTGACTTTGTGTACCGGGTCACCTGGCGGTCGCCTGGCCTCCTATCCAAAATGGTTTTTTCAGATTCTGGGGTCAGGCGATCGCCCGATTTGTGCTTCCAATCGCCTGACGGTCGCCTGACGGATCTGCTTGGATATATCATCTTGAAAATATTCTACAGAATGCTAAAGATCTCCAAATGAGCTTAAATTGGTCTTGTTGGAAATCTATCTTCCTAAACTTCAATTTTCCACTTTGAATCACTCAAGTTGGAGCTCAGAAAAAAGAGATATGGTCGTTTGAAGTTGGTATCAACTTTACAAGAAGGTAATTTCCTCCCTTTTCCTTGAACCCTCTTCCGAGTTTGTATTTAGGTCCTCCGCTTGCTCTTTTATACGTTTTTTCATCAAGATTCTCCTCTTTGCCCATGGATATGGATTACCTGAAAAAGTAAACTTACGCCCACACTAAGTACTAAGAAACTTCAATAATAGCATGTGTATGGAGGAAAAAACATATGAATAATGGACAATTATCATTCAGTCCAAAAAATTAGTAGCTTCATAGACCAACTCTATCAAGAAGGCTATGGTGGTATCAAATTTTCAATATGTACAGGTCACTAAAGATACAATAGCCCCAATATATAACATAGCACAATCACCACCAATTCTGCAAAAGGAAGTTGCAAAGGGTGTCCAATTGAGCTCAACAAAATCAGAAAGGAAATAGCTTGAAGGGGTGTTAATCAGAGATGTTAAAGATCTTGAAATCCTCATCAATATATGCACATTTTTTTATGCTGAAAGGCTTGGAGACATAGTTATCAAATACCTTCGAGGCATAAGGATTTTTCTAGACTGTGGCTAAAAAATGAAGGCAAAGAAGATTTTGATGAAGAAGAAAGAATGGTTATTAAATATTTTTTACTGGATACAACTCTGGTCTCCCACAATCCCTAACACAGACAGGCTTGTGTGATTGAGCATTGAAGGCATCCTTATTGAAGCATGGAGCTATGATTCCTTTCAATCGGTGGTGTGCACTTGGGGCAAAGTCTTACTAATGGATGATCTTGGAAGAAGTCGACTCCAATTAAACAGGTTCAGAGTATGTGTTCTCACAAATGTAATGGAACTCATCTATACCACTGTTCAAGTGCAAGTAGACAACAAATCAGCTCTGGTTCGTATAATTGAAGATTTGGTTCATGATGTTGACTTCGGTCCAAGCTACCAATCATCTTCAACATGCTACGATGGAGCCTCTTATTCCTCAGATGAATCAACACAGCAAGACTCTGATGACAAACTTGGTTTAAATTTTGAAGATGATGAACAATACAAGAGCAGTGATGAATAGTGTGTTATGCAACCATTTAATGCCTCGTACATTTTGTCTGCTAGAAGCAAGTCCGAGGACGGAAAGGAGGGGACGTAGGTGCCAGATTCCTCCACAGAGGTAGAGGCGGCTTCTACAGAACAAAATCTTCTAAAAGCTTCCAAACGGGTGGGTCTTGCAGCTAAAAAATCCCCAACCACTTTTTAACTCCCCACAATTCTTAAGTCTGGGCCCCTTCCCACAAGCCCATTTCAGCTCACCCATCCCACTAAACCCATAAACTGCACAAAGCCCATTAAGGCTTATAACCCAACTACCACCCCTATTGATAGCGAAGATACCAATTCTGCAGAACCCATAGCTCGACCTTGCAAAAATCCTCGAAGAGCAGCAACCCATCAAGTAATCCCCTTCCAATATGGCTTCAATGGAAACAAATCATGGCTAGTTGCATTGCGATCACTAGGGAAGCCGACAATTAATCTTCCATTCTCGAATTTTGTAAGCACCATTAAAGAATCCCTTCCTCTATTAGTGAATCAAGGACCACATGCATCGGCGAAGCAGAGGGAGTCAAGTCCGTCAAGAAGTAATCGAAAGCTGCTACAACCAACTTTCCCCAAGAGCAAGGGGGTGACCTTTGACTCTGCCTACCAACTAACTTGGTGAGTTCTATATTTTTTTATGAAGATTGTTACTTTAAATGCTCGTGGTTTGGGTTAGAACTGGAAATGCAGGTGGATTAAACAGTTTGTGGGAAGTGAATCAGTGGACCTGTTGGCAATTCAAGAGTCCAAACTATCTATTCTGGATTGGTTTAAAATTCATTCATTATTGGACTCTGATGAATTAGAGTTTATCTCAGTGGAACCCAAATAGCTTCAGTTTGATCCGTTTAGTTAAGGAGAATAACTTTATAGCAATGTGGGGTATTAACAGAAAACTCAACAATGAAATCTTGCTCATCAATGTATATGGTCCTTCGGAGGATTTAGCTAAGTCTCAGCTGTGGAATTCATTGTTGGACCTTTCGTTGAGCAATCCAGCCTCATACTTATGTGTAGGTGACTTTAATGCGGTTAGAAGAAAAGAAGATCGAAGAGGCTCAATTCTAAATGAAAGGGAAGCAGCAGACTTCAATGATTTCATCCTCAATTCAGAACTAATCGACCTTCCTCTTCTCGATACAAAATTCACTTGGTTGCATGAATCGGGCTCAAAGGCAAGAAAACTCGATAGAATGGTATGAACATAAAGTTTCCTAAATCTTTGGCCACATTTACCAGTAACATCAAGACCAAGAATGATTTCAGATCACTGCCCTTTAGTTCTACAAGACAAAGTGCTGGATTTTGGCCCAACACCCTTTAAGTTCTATGATGCAAAACCCTTTAAGTTCTATGATGCTTGGCTACAATTTGACTCTTCCAGGCACTGTTTTGAAGCCGCTTGGAAGGAGTCCATAAATGATTCACGGGCAGACCATGTTCTTAAACATAAGTTAAAGATCTCGAAAGAGAGATGTAAGCGATGGAAAAAGAAAAATGTGGGGGATATTGAAGGAAATCTCCACGTGCTCTGATCTGAAAAAGATAAGTTGGACTCAATTGTAGAAGATAGAGACTTAAATAAGGAAGAATCAGTTACTTGAATGGATTGTCTATCTCACCTTTCTTGCACTGAAAGAGAGGTGTATAACATGTTCAAGCAAAAAGCAAATATCAATTGGGCGGGGGAGATGAAAACTCAAGAATTTTCCATACAACTATAAAAAAGAGACCAAGAAGAAATGTCATTTCTGGACTTTCTATAAATGGCCTTTGGGATGAGGAGTTGGCTATAATCAAACAGGAAGTTTTCAATTATTATGAAGATATTTTCAGGAAACCGATAAAGGAAAGGTCAACTCTAGTAAGCAGCCACTTCAAAGTCCTTGATCTTTTCATCAGTAAAGAATTGGAGGCTTCATTTATTGAATCTAAAATTAAAGCAACAGTGTGGTCCTGTGAAGGGTCCAAATCCCCTGGTCCGGATGGTATGTCTTTTAATCTGATCAAGAGATTATGGGACATAGTGAAGGGGGACTTCATGACATTCTTCAAGTTCTTCAAAAATGGTGGTAAAATTGGTTTAGGATGCAATTCATCATTCCTCATGCTTGTCCCAAAGTGTAAGGACCCGGTGGGCCTAAAAGATTATAGGCCAATCAGTCTTATTAGGTGTCAATATAAAGTTCTGGAAAAGGTTCTGGTAGAGGCTAAAAAAGGTGATCCCCTTACTAATTGGTGATACCCAATCAAGATTTATTGAGGGACGACAAATTACAGACAAAATTCTGATAGCAAATGAGGTGGTTCAGCATGTCAAAATTCTCAAAGCAAAAGTGATGATCCTCAAAATTGACTTTGAAAAAGCTTTTGATACTGTGAACTGGAAGTATCTTTTTTCAACAATGCTCCAAATGGGTTTCGGAGAGAAATGGACAAGTTGGATCTGACAATGCCTCGCTTCGGCCACAATGTCTATTTTGGTAAATAAGAGTCCAACAAAAGAGTTCAAAATGGAAAAAGGAGTGCGTCAAGGTGATCCTCTATCCCCATTCTTATTTCTGATAGCAGCTGAAGGTTTGAATGTGATGATAGAAGAAGCTAAAGAAGCAAAACTTTCAAAGGATTGGCTCTTGGTACTTCTGGCCCAAAGATATCTCACTTGCAGTATGCGGGCGACACTATTTTCTTTGGTAAATGGGACATGCTAAATCTGAAAAATCTCTTGTGCATCTTCAAGAAATTTCAATCAGTGTTGGGTCTTTCTGTTAACTTTGGAAAATCAAGCATCTTCGGTGTGGGAATTAACTCTTCTGAAGTGGATCAATTTGCAAGCTATGTGGACTGTCGAGCAGGTAATCTCCCATTCACTTATTTGGGTATGTCGATTGGTGCTTGTATGCAAAAAGTGGTCTCTTGGAATTCAGTTACAGAAAAGATATGGAAAAAACTCAACTCTTTCAAATGCAAAAACATCTCGATAGAAGGCCGTCTAATAGTGGCTGTGAAATCAGTCTTGGGAATCCTTCCCCTGTTTTACTTCTTTGTCTTTCGTGCTCTTGGAAAAGTTCTAAAAAATCTTGAGAGTCTCCGAATGAATTTCTTTTGGGGGGGCAGTGAGAGGAGAAAATTTTTGTGGATCTCTTGGGGGAAAATTCTAACGGAATGGGAAAAATGAGGGCTGAATGTCGGTAGTCTGGCTGCAAAAAATAAGACTCTTTTAGGAAAATGGTGGTGGAGGTTTAGAACGGAGGAGGGGAAACTTTGGGTAAAGTTCATCAAATCAATTCACGGAGAGGAGATGGGCTTTAATAGTTCTAGAAAAATGTTTCCTTTCGGAGTCTAGGGCGGGATAGTAAAAGTTGGGAGGGATCTGAAGAAAAAAGGTGTTGATTTATTTTCGGGTTTTGGTAGGAAGATTGGGAATGGTTGCACAATCCGATTATGGAGAGATATTTGGATAGGAGAGCTTAGTCTTAAGGATAAATTTTCAAGGCTAGAAGCTCTTGAGTCGGATATCGAGTGTCTAGTTTCTGATAGAGGAGTTTGGCAGGAAGGGGTTTGGAGTTGGGTTTGGCATTGGAAAAGGGCTCCGAGAGGTAGGACTAGGAATGAGTTTGATAACCTTTATGCTTTATTGGAAAACTGTGGTTTAATTGCAGGTCATCCTGACACTTGGCGTTGGCATTGGAACTCCACAGAAAACTCTCAGTATCGTCCCTATCCAAGCTTATCCAGGTGGCGCTTTTTCCTCTGTAAGCAACAAATGAAGCCACCCCTTGGAACTCTTGGATTCCGATCAAGATCAACATATTCTCTTGGCATTCAAAGCTGGATTGTCTCCCCTAAAAAATCCATCTTTCCAAGCGTGGAATCAACCTTGATAACCTCATTTGCTCCATCTGCGGCTGCACTTTTGAGCAGACAGCCCACGTCCTTTCGTCTTGTCTCCTAGCGTTCGCCCTTTGGCCCAAGGTCTTCCAATGGTATCAAAGAGGATCCTTCTTCTCAGTTTGTTGGGAAGACCTACTATCTGAAGACTGCAACTCCCACCTCCTATCTTCCACGCAACAAAAAGGGTGGTGGGTTATCAGATGCATCACGACTTGGTCTCTTTGGACAAATCGGAACTCACAAATCTTCAACCCCTCTCCTACACAAATCTCCTCTTCCCTTTCAGACATCCAAATCCTCTTTTATCTATGGATTTCGAACAAGTTCAATAAGGTGACATTTTCCTGGTCGGACTGGTTCATCAACCCTCCTCAAGCAATAAGGAATTGCTTAAACTTCCATCTTTCATGTTTATTTGTTTTTTTTTTTTATCTTTTTCTCTGTTGTAAGAACTTTTTTTGGTTGTTCTTATCTCCCCCTTGGAGGTAGATCGCCATCCTTTCTCATCTATTCATTTTTTCTTGGATGCCTTAAAAAAAAATTCTTTTGTGGCACACCAAACTTTCTTGCGATTAATACATATATTTCATCCATCCAAAATGAGTATAGTTTTTTTTGGAAGGCGGCTACGAATTTTATTAATGTAAAATATTTACAGATTTTAATTCACCATATTTTAGTCGAAGAAAGCCTCATAGCCCACTACATGCAAGGACCCTCCGAAGGCATGAAGAATTTAAAAATCTCCGAAGACAATCTGACAATAATAGCCAAATTAGAGGATGGATATAGATAAATAAATCATGGCCCATAAGGATACCGAGCATCCGCGGATAAATGATCTTAATTCGATTTTACTCCTACTTGGTTCACTATGCTTTTCATTTCCAATATTTAATTTACAATTTTTTCTTCAATATTTTAATGTAAAAATTAAAATAACTTATATGTAAATGATAATTTAACATTTCTAGTTTTTAAATATTTTTTTTTTTAGTTTTTTAATAAGTTCTAATAATAATTTAAGTTAAATACAATATTAAAATTCAAACACTCGAATCTTTTAGGAATCTAGGTAGTATATTCTTTCTTGTTAGGGTATAGTACACATGAAATATTTTTTCCAATTTTCCCAAAGCACACAACATTCATCACCATGAGTAATGAACTAAATAGATGATGAGTTTTTTTTTGATACATTTGGCGGTAGGGGATGGGGATTGTGGAAGCTTGAACATAAGATCTCTACTTCATTGTTGAATATCAAGAGGTTGATTACTAGATTGCTTAACCAAGAATTGAATTAACATAGAACACTAAAGGTGCTTAAATACTTACAACTTAAACTGAAACCTAATAGAACTAGAACTAGAGTAGAACTGGCCTTTCTTGCAGCCTAAGCTATCTAATAACAGTAGGAGTACTACTCCTACTTTAACTACTAACTGATAACTTCTAATTACATTAGGAGTTCTATATGAACTCTAATAATAATCCTACAATTCCTTCCCTTAAACTAACAAGCATTGTGTTGTTAGTTTACTCTTCTACAACTTCAATTCCAAGTCTTCCTCTAAGCTCTTGAAATGCTTCAAGTCTGAAAGGTTTAGTCATCAAGGCTGCAAGTTGATCCTTGCTGTAACAATACTCCAGCTTTATGACTCTATCTTTTGTGAGATTTCTCAAGAAATGGTACCTCACATCTATATGTTTACTCCTCCAATGCATTACCAAATTCTTTGACAGTTTGATAGTAGAGTTGTTGTCACACATAATGTGTGTGCTCCCAACAGCCGGTGATCCCATCTCTTCCGAAACCCTTCTTACCCAAATAGTTTTTGTAGCACACATTCTTGCTGCTACAAACTCAGCCTCTGTGGTAGACAAAGTCACAATGGATTGTTTCTTTGAGCTCTAACACACTGCTCCTAAGCTAAGCATAAATACATACCCACTAGTACTCTTTCTATCTTCTATACCTCCAGCATAGTCATTGTCTGTGAAGATTACAAGCCCTCTTTTCTCCTTTTTCTTATAATGAATGCCAAGATTTTATGTCCCTTTTAAATATCTGAGAATCATTTTAGCCGCTTACACATGAAGCATTGTAGGTCTGCTCATGAATCTACTCAGCAGACAAATAAGATACATCAAATCAGGTCTGGTGGCTGTAATGTACATGAGACTCCCTATTAATTGCTTGTAATAGGTCTTATCTGCAGCTTCAGCTTCAACATATGTAACTTTTGTCTAGGAATTATAGGATTCCTTACCAGATTTGCTTGATCCATTCCAAACCTTTTTAAGATCTCAGATGCATACTTTCTTTGACAAATAATGATCTCATCTTCCTTTTGCAGAACCTTTATGCCCATAAAACAATGCATCCTCCCCATATCTTTCATATCAAACTCTCTTTTCATAGACACCTTAAAATTATTTAGCATATCCTCATCATTACCTGTATAAACCAGGTCATCAACATAGACATTGACTAGCAAGATCCTCCCTTCTTCTCCAAGCTTAATGAACAATGTTTGTTCAATGTCACTATTTCTGAAACAAAATAACCTTCAATTTTGTTAAACCAAGCCCTTGGAGCTTGTTTCAACCATATAATACTTTATTTAACTTATAGACCATGTGTTCTTTTCCCCTTACCTCATATCCACATGGTTGCTCAACATATACCTCTTCATTCAGTTCTCAATGTAGAAAAGCTGATTTCACATCAAGTTGGAATAATGTCCACCTTTCCTGTGCTGTTGTTGTAATAAGGAGCCTAACTGTGTCCATCCTTGCTACTGGAGCAAAGACTTCAGTATAGTCTACTCCATACCTCTGATTGTAGCCTTTTTCTACAAGTCTAGCCTTTTATTTGTCTATTTCACCATGCTCATCCAACTTAGTTCTGAATACCCATTTCACCCATATTTTTTCCCTCCTGCTAGCAGTTCTGATAAAAGCCAGGTTTTATTGTTTTCTATAGATGCTATTTCATCATCCATTGCATCTCTCCAATGCTGATGTTTAGCTTCATCTTCATAGTGAGTTGGATCATCATGCACAGTTGTTGCAATAAGTGCCTCTACTATTCCTGCTATTTATTCTTCATCTCTTTCATCTATTAAATCATTAATGACATAATCCTTTAACCAAGCAGGTGCTTTTCTTACTCTTCCTTTCCTTACTGTTGAACTCTCTTCTCTATTTTCTTTCTCAGTATGAGATACTTCTTTCTCATGTGTAGCAACATTCTCCCCTTCAATCTCATCAAAATCCACCATTATTTGTTCTTTAACATCATCTTCCCAACTCCACTTTGCATCTTCTTCGAACACCACATCTTTAATGATAATAACCTTCTTACTGACTGGTTCATACATTCTATAGCCTTTAGACTCCTCATTAATTCCAACAAAGATGCAAGTCATGCTCTTGTTATCTAACTTACTTCTTATGTTGTCTCGAATGTGTGCATGAGCTATACTCCCAAACACTCTAAAGTGTGATACTGAGGGTTATTCCACTCCAAGCTTATTGGGTGTCCTATCTTGAACAATAATTGTAGGACATCCATTTAGGATGTAGAATGACTACTTGACATCTTAAGCCCAAAAATATTTTGGGAGCCCCTTTTCTGACAACATTGTCCTAACCATGTTCATCATGGTTATGTTTTTCCTTTCAGCAACAACATTTTGCTGAGGTGTATACGTTGTAGTGAGTTGCCTTCTAATTCATGCCTCTTGACAAAACATATCAAACTCTTTTGAGGTAAACTCTCCCCCTCTATCAGTTCTCAAGCATTTCAATAAGACACCAGTTTCTTTTTCTGTCTTAATCTTGAATAGTTTAAAATGCTCTAGTGCTTCTGACTTTTCTTTTAACAAATATGCCCAACCTTTTCTGATATAATGATCTATTAGACATAGCACATACCTTTCACCACTGTTTGAAGATGGTGTAATTGGTCCACAAATATTATCATGAATTAATTCAAGCTTCTCACTAGCTCTCCATGTGGCCTTCTTTGCTTGAGTTTCTCTGTGTTGTTTCCCTTTTATGCAGTTAGTACAAGCTTTTGTACTCTCTTCTGTTGGAATTCTGATCGCACCAAGATCCTTTTGAGATAGTACTTGTGCTTGTATAGCTAAGTGGGAGATCAAAGTT
>JBBYHH010314173.1:0-12420 GCA_038382905.1 Daphne laureola | reverse complement strand
GTCTGTTCCGTTTAGGAGTCTCCTGAGAGGACTCCTAATTCTACTGTACAAAGGACCCGTTACTTGAGCCGCAAATTCAGGGATCCGGGTTTATCAAACAGGTTAGAGTGAAGATATGGGCGAACGGGAAAGGAGACCAGAAGGCCGGGGCCTAATGGGCCCAACTCCTGGGTCCTTTGGGCCCTGTAGGTATCAGAAACGTTTGATTTTTGATATTCATTTGATTTCAATTTATCTACATTATTCTAAAATAGAAAAAATATAAATAAAATATGTTTATAAAATAGTCACGTGAAGTTTTCATTTGTATACAGAAATCTTAAATTTATATTTCAAAATGATTGAAAAATAAAATTATAGAAAACAAACATTTCATTACTTTTGGAACGGAAAGAGTACTAGAAATGATATATAAGTTTTTTAGCCCTAATAATTTCACCGTAATGTTTTAAATCCTTCACATTTTTACCCCAAGCACCCTGCTCCATCGAGCTCCTAGGATCCAATAGTCTTGGCCACCTACCATCCTCTCCTGCCATCACCCTCTAGCTTGGATTCATCATGGCGGCCCTGCGAATCCACTCATCCTAGCTGAACTTGAATTGACCACCCTAGGCCTCGTCGAACGTCCCTCCACGAACCAACCCACTGTGTTTACTCAGTTCATCGAACCATGGTGGTCTCTTGCTTCGTCGAACCAACCTAGATTTGAGGTGTGTCGATAAAGAACCATTGCCTTAACCTTGCCCAAGATACGGGTTAACGGAGAGGTGGTGAGGTGGTGTCAGTTGAGAGAGAGGGAGACAAGGTGCGCGGTCACTGACACTAGCAGGGAAGGGGGTTGTTGGCACCATCCGAAGGAGAGGTTGGGGAGAAGGTCAAAGTGTAGAAACTGAAAACTTTAAGACTAAATTACGGGGTTTTAAATTTAAAAAAATGGGAGGAATATAAATCAGTGAATTTGTGAGCAAGTGAGAAGTGAATTAATTTTTGAGTGGGTGGTGAAAAATGAGATAAATAGGTATGAGTGGGTGGTGAAAAAATGTAAAAATTGATGATGAAAAAAATGAAAAAAAAAAAAAATCTTCATCTCTGTGGCTGCTCTCCCTCTCTCCCTCTCTCCGGCGATTTGATTTTGGGTTTATCGCTGCTCACCCATGGCATTGTCTCCCCGCTCCACTTCTCGCCTCGTCGACCAAGGCTCGGCGACGGTCGGCAAGTTGCCGTCGGCGTCCCTTATCCATCGTTGAGTCCTAGATCCACCGTCATGAGCCGTTGAACTTTGTATCCTTCAACACCGTCACCACGCCTAAACCCTCTAGATTGATCGCCTCTGCTGAGCCTTCCGCCGGAGCCCTGCGCTCCAAACTCAGTCTCCTCTCTCCGGCACCGATGGAGTGGGAATCGGGGAAGGATGACGAAGGCGAGGCCGGCGCTGATGGAGGAGGGGTTGAGCTTGGTGACGGAGAACGAGAAGAAAGTGGAGAAGGTGCAGGGAGCAATGGGGTGGCGGAAGCGGACAGATTTGGACTAGAGAACTGTACCGGCGGCGAAGTTGGGGACGGGGAGGTCGAAAAAAATCACCATGATTTTTTTTTTTACTCCTCTCGTAAAAACGAGAAGTCCGAAAATTTGAACGTGAAAAATCAGACAAATTCATACTGAAAAAAAAATAGTGAAAAAAATATATATATATATCACCCTAAAAATGTCATGTTTGAACCGCGCTATTGTTAGGGTTATAAAGTTTAAGGTAAGATTGAAACATTAATCCGAAAATATAATCGCTCAAGGGACGGTTTAATAGTGAAATGGAGAAAGTGCATATTTCTCCTAACTTTAAGGAGAAAAGAGAGTGTTTCAACAAATGTTGGAAAAAAAGTGAAGATATAATTTCAAGGTGTGATCTTTGCTTCCCCGCATTTGAAGCGTAAGGAAAAGCGCAATCCGGACGTGTCACATCCATTAATAAGATCTGAGAAAGAGGAAGTGATGAGATCGGAGATGGGCATCAAGAAAGCCACCCGCCACCACCACCACCACCAACAGCCATTATGCAACCTTAATTCACAAGACATTTCAACCACTAGCATGCATTCATTCATTACTTGTGCCTCACTCCCTCACGCCTTGTTCCCTGCACTTCTACCTTCTCTTCTGTCCTGTCCCCCTTGTTCTGTCCCCAGCTTAATTTAGGTAGGTTCCAATGGGTAAAACGCCATTAACCTTCTCGATTCTGTCCTGTTCAGCTGGGTTGTTCCTTGTGGTGATTGGACTCGCCGCTGCTGCAGCAGCAGATGAATACAATTCCCAAGTCCAACAGAGTGATCAGGGCGGCGGCTCTGGTAATGTTCCGGCGGCTGTTGGAACCGGTGAGATTGAGGTTTGTGGGAATACTAATCTCAGCAGGTTCCTTACTCCACCCTACGGAAATATTTCAAACATGATTTGCACGCCGCTCTGGAACACCTTTGTTTTACGGGTAAGTTGAGTGTTTGTTTTTGGCAAGTAGTAGCTAGGTTGCTTTTTGGAATGAAGTAATTTGGAAAGTAAAGAAATTGAAAATGAGTGTGTATGCATTGGTGGTGCAGTACTGGCAAAGCGAAGAGAATAATGTGATGACAATGGTGCTATCAGCAGTGTACACGACAGGTTGGGTCGGGATCGGATTCTCGAAAAACGGGTCGATGATCGGGTCGAGTGCCATGGTTGGATGGATCAACAGAAAAGGGCACCCCAGAGTGAAACAGTACATTCTGGAGGGCTACAATTCCTCCCAAGTCAAACCCGACAAAGGAGACCTGCCGCTGGTGCCCACTGCGCCACCGCACGTGGTGGTCCACGGTGCCATGATCTACTTGGCTTTCCAATTGAAGTACGATTCGCCACTCCACCGCCAACCTCTCATCCTTGCGTTTGGAACCAAGCATCCTCTGCTCCATCACCTTACTAGACATGTTGATAGGACCACCATTTGGTTTGATTTCTCTCGAGCCCGAGGTACATACATAATTTTGCGACTTTGGTAACAATTTTTTCAAGTAGTTACGTTTTGAAAAAAAAAAATTAGAGAATAATATTTTGTGTTTATCTGTAACTGTTTGATCTCAACAATTACAAATTTATCCAAAAAGCTACAACTAATTGAAACAGTTATTTTTAGATTTCTACATTACTATATTCTTAAATCTTTCATAACAAATTAACCCCGATTAAGTTTAGGGGTTGAATTCTCACTTCGTTACAAGTTTAGGAAGGGATGTGTATGACATAAAGGGTTGAAAACGAGTCGACCCGATCCAAGTTTTATGTTGTTCGTGTTCGGCTTGAAATTTTGTTTAAGTTTGTCTTGAAATTTTTATGAACTAGCTCGAACGAATAAGTTAATCGAGTTCGAGTCGAGCTCAAATTGTTCACATATTTCAAAGGAAAAAATTAATATAAAGTCGAATCGAGTCGAGTATTTTGATATTTAAGTTTGGTTTGAAATATGTATCGAGCTTAAAAACTTGTTCAAGCTTGATTTGATAATTTTTTAAACAAATCATAAATGAATTTTAAATCGAACCAAATTTGAGTCGAGCTTGAATTGTTTGTTCAGTTTTCAGCCCTCCACAAGAATTGAAGTTTGATTTTATTTTGAATTGATTTGACTTTGCAGCATCTGGGATTGGCATATTGGGGCCGGATAAGGAGAAGAGGAACCATGGGGTGTTGGGAGTGATAGGATGGGGCTTAATCCTTCCCGTGGGGGCAATTGTGGCAAGATACTTTAAGCACAAGGACCCGCTGTTGTATTATCTCCATGGCGGGATTCAGTTAGTGGGCTTTGTTATTGGGCTCTCTGGCGTTCTTCTAGGGCTACAGCTCTACAAAAGAATTGGAGCCCATTTCCCATCTCACAAAGGCATTGGAGTTTTTCTCCTTGTTCTCAGTATTCTTCAGGTTTGGATACACCAACCCTACAACACTTCCCATTATTACATTTTAATGAAAATTCAAGAATAAAAAATAAAAAAAATAAAAAAGATTTACTAGAAATTTGGTATTTCAGGTTCTAGCATTCTTTCTGAGGCCCAGCAAGGATTCTAAAATAAGAAGGTATTGGAATTGGTACCATCATTGGGTTGGAAGGCTTGCACTCTTCTTGGGAGCCTTGAACATTGTCCTGGGGGTTCATATAGCGGAAGCTGGGAATAATTGGAAGATCGGTTATGGCTTCGTTTTGGCCTTCATTTTGATCGCAGTAATTGTTTTAGAAGTGTTACCATACTTGAAAAGGTCACGTAAATTCAGTGTGCCTACATCCTCCTTCCATATGGATACAGTTTGAGACTCTGAAATAGCTTTGATAGATCCATTGCCGATTTATTTCCAGAAATTTTGATTGTTATGTATAAATACTACAATGTTTTGGTGTACTTGCTCAATATTTGGGTTTTGTTTTGTCGAGTTGCTGCGAGTATTGCGTTCGACGATCTTTTCTTCTACGGGAAGAAGATACAAATGAAACTTTGTACAGCATACTGTCTCTCTGTATTGTGCTACTTTCAACCAAGATGGATTCATTATAGGAATGTGCTCAGGTATTTTTCAGAGGTACTTAATCTATTTAGATTCCTTGCCATCGAAGTTTCCAGCTCTAAAAAGAACATCTCCGTTGACCTACACTGTAGTAAAAGGAGAGTTCTCTCACTCATTTTCTTAGGACGAGATGCATCGGTTCAGATGTATCACTTCATTAATGAAAACACCTGATTTTGCCTCCATTTTATCGTTGAAGAAAAGTTGTAGAAAGAAGTTTTACAGCAGTAAATGCCTCCTAATGTCTCGACGCAGGGACTAACGAATGAATTTCATACGTAATTAGACTGAGCTCAGCTAAACAAAGGGGCTGAACTCAAAAAGAGATTATTAGAAAAACGGTCATGTACACTCTGATCAAATCATCCAGCAGTTAAGATATTCTATGAATAACGTACTCCAATTCTTCCATCCAAAATACCAGCAAGAGATTCTAACCATGTGCAGCAAAATTTGAAACTTAACCACAAGTTGGTCGCCCTTTGTGCAATAAACCTGTAAATAGAAGTAGAAAAACGATATGATCAGATCTTGAACTGGACATCAATAGATAAATAAAATAAATAAAAACAGAAACGCAAAGAAGAAGATAAGATGCCACCATTAATTAATTGTAAATTACCACCAACCTATTTCTGAGGTCAGAAAACTGATGAAACAAGGCATGCACCAGAAGAGAAGCACGCCAAAACCTTCTGTATGTTGAGAGAAGCAACGCTCATTTCTTCTATATGCAATGATAACCCTATTTGCCTTAATTGGTTACTGAAAACTGAATTTCAGGGTTATGTAGTATCAACCTTACATTCATTTCCCGGAGAAAAGCTTGGTACCCTGGGAGATTCACTGCCTCGGACTACTCTGCTATACAGAACTTTGAAGGACTGAGAGCCATATGGTCGAGTGAGCAAACTAATTGGCATTCTGAGAGTCTGTTTTCGGTTTCTCTTACCTCTTATCAGAATGCTGAAGGTTCTCTCACCATCAGTTGTCCTTTCACAATTCCTTCTAGCAATTTCATTCTCATCATTGCAATGATTAAATCCAACCTCAGGATTCTTAATTGAAGATTCATCAAGATGACCGTTTTCCTTCAGACAATTCACTCCACCAACTAATTGATTTGCATCCTTTGTCGTTTCAAGGGCTGGAAGCTTCACATCTTTATTAGCTTCCTCCACGGTTTCAATGTCTGCTGGCAGAACTGGCATTGTACTCAGATTCAATGACTCCTCGCATTCTGTTTTCCTTTCCAGAACGGGATCAGCAATCTGTTCACCGACATGTGGTGGCACTGACAACTCTGCTGGATGACAACCAGGCCAAACTGGTCCAGAAATGAAATCGGGCACATTGGGATTGACATTACACTGCCATGGGAAAGGGGTGGGATGGAAAGTGCAGTTGGTTACTGGGAAGGGGCTGCTAGTTGCAGGAAAGGTGCTTGTCGGTACCTGCTGCGGCTGAGTGTAAGGAGCAAACATGAGGGGCATCGACTGAATCATATTTGGGGTTGGAGGTGGTGATGGGTATGGATGGTGAGGGGATGAACACATTGGATTTTGCAAAACAGTAGCAGGTCTGGGGTGGATAGCCATGTTTACAGGCCAAGGAGGAACAGCTCCATGACGATGACCAGGTGGAATATGAACATTCATGGTGATTGGTTGACCACGGGAGGTAGATGGATTGAACGGTGCTGCTGATGCAGACAATTTTCGATTTGACAAGTTCCCGGCATCAACTGAATTCACAACCAAGGGTTTGTCAGTCAGATCCTCTGTAACTTGCGAATTGGAGTTTGGACTGCACTGTGGTTCAGAAGATCCAGATGATTCCTTCTGGCATGTTTCCATTCTAGAAGAATCAACCACACTTACCATGTCATTATTCAATACACTGTCCCGTCCATCTTCATCATCCTTAATATCCTCCGACTTATGTTCTTCAACACTAGCACAAAGTATCTGAGTAGAACTGTGCTGAATCCCATCATCTTTGTTCTCAAAGGCAACAATATCTTCCTTTATGTCATCTGTTACTGTGCTTTCATCTTTCCCTTCAGATTCATTAAGAGCTCCTATACCTGGAGAAGGTTTTCCATCTTCTTTTTTCATCTCATCTAGCTGTTTTCCGTCATTAGACTCCTGGTTATCTGAAGAAATGTTTACCTGCATTCTAGCAATACTACCAGGTGGGGCCAATGCTACTTCCTTGTAGGAGGGAGATTTCCCAAGATTGACTACGGAATTCTTCACAGGATGGACCTCAACTGACGTGAAAGAAGAGCCAGATTCTGTTTGACAAGGAACCTCTGTACCACTTCTAGATTCTTCTACAGGCACAACTTTGGCAGATGAAGGGATTGACTTGACTCTGTAAGCAACAGTTCTTATGGTTCTTCCTGAAAACTTGGAACCTTGGGAGGCACTTGTGGTATGGTCAGTGTAGGTCCCATGGGATATCATACGTTTCTTTAAGATGTAATACCTGCTGTTTTGATGAGAAGACTTCTCTGCAGGTACTTCTGCATCTGTTTCAGAGGTCTTTCTCTGATAACTATAGACCTTGCCAATTGTTGGTCGCCGCTGCCTTAGTCGTCTTCCTGTTGATCCAGCTGACCTGGGCCGATGAACTGATTGCCAGCCATCATCCCCTTCAGCATGTGATTCAGCATGATTATTGCTATACACGTTTGGCTTTCTCTCGAATGTCAATTCTGCTTTAGGAGCCTCTGACTTGAGTGGTGAAGTGCTAAGTTTGCTTGCCTCGAGAATAGGATCCTCATTACCTTGTTCAGGTAATTGAATATCTACAGCTGAAGCCTCTTTTGGAGCTTCTTTTACGGGTTCATCAGAATTTACAGAACTGTTAGTCTGGTAGACTTTTCCCTTTTCCTGCAGAGGCTAATTAAAATGATACATAAGGTGCCAAACTAACTTCAGTTTATAATTTCTTAAGTGGTTATGGCCACATGGCCATCTTGAAATAGATGGAGACTGAAGCTTCTAAGTCTTAAGAATTAGACCAACCTTGTGATTTTAAAACCTTTAGGAGTGTTCAAATAATAGTTTAACCTTTGGAAAATTTAAGCGCACACTGCAATATTTTAGGGTAATTATCAAAAAATCCCCTGAGGTTTAGCATAATCTTCAGTTTCCCCCCTACATTTTTGGAATCCTATAAAAAACCCACTGAGATTTGTGAAAATATACGACTACCCCCTAAAGGCTAACAGTGTTAAAAGTTTATGTTAGATTTTGGGTATAATTACAAAATGTGGACCTTAAGTTTTTAAAACCTAATTATTGTACCATCAATTAGTTTAGTTTATATTTAGACCCCACCCTCCACTAACAACCATCCCCAACCTGCTCTGGCCGGACCACCGCCGCCTCCGCTAGACCGCCGCCAATCATGCCGAAAATGCCTCGAAATGGCTAATAAGAGCCGCAAATCGCAGCCCTAGGCCGCAAATCGCGAGCCCAGGGCTGCGATTCGGACCCGTAGCCTCGCAACCGTGGCCTAGGGCTCTCGAATTGCGGCCCTGGGTTCGCGAATCACGACCCCTATTATCCATTTCCGACGTTTCCAGCATGTTCGGCGTGGTTGACGGTGGTTCGGCGGTGGCGGTCCGGCGGTGATCCGATGACAGAAGGTTAGGATGGTAGATTTGGTTGTGGTGGGAGAGATGGTAAAAATGTGAGGGCAAAAAAACTAGGCATGTAATTGTTGCAATTAAATTGAAAAATCTAACAGAACGTTTAACAGACGTTGACTTCACAGGGGAAAATGTATATGGGGATTTTTTGTAGGATTTCGAAAATGCAGGTGGGGAACTGAAGATTATGCTAAACCTCAGGGTTTTTTTTGATAATTACCCAAAAAAAAAACTTCCTTTATCCCTAAATAAATGTTGTGTATTCTATTTTAGGATGTCCCTGAAAAATTGGTGTATTTCTCTTTTTATAAACTTTAGTTGAGTTGGTTTATTCAAATACCCGTAACATTCTACCATCTATTACTCCAAATTTCATCAAAATTATTTTTGGAGGGGGTGGGTGCTAATGATGAGATTTTTCCAAAAAAAATTCTTCCTCCATTTCTTAATTTGAGTACCAAAAGAAATGAATCATTTATTTGGGAACAGAGTGAGAATGTTTTAAAAATTATACTTCCTCCATCCACCAAAAGTTGAACCATTTATTTTGACAGCTTCACAGTATTTAATCTATGTTTTTTTTTTCATGAATTTTATGATTTTGAAATTAAATATTTCACATGTGTATCATAATTTGAAATCTAAATTTTTCAAATATTTTTTTTTTTTGATGTTTTTTCACACTTTATGACTGAATCTTAAAATAACGAAGTCAAATAGTTCAACTTTTGATGGACTGAGGAAGTACTTCAAATTATGATATGGATACGAATTATTAAACTTAAACTGTGTAAACACTGATGTAAAAATAATAGATTAAATATTATGAAATAGTGAAAATAAATGTATATATATTTTTAGGACGGAGGGAGTATCATTAAAAAAAACATAAAAAAACAATAAAACATAAAAAATACAGGACAAAAAATTAAAAATAAAACTGAAAATGAAAATGGAAAACAAAAGAGAAAAAAAAGGTAGAAAAGGACAAAAAGTTACTATTCAGTTAACAATGTTTTCGTTACTCAATTGTATTTGTTATGATCTAGAATTTTGTCCGGGTCACAACTGAAGTGATTTAAAAGATAAAAGTCTAAGATGTAAATAAATAAGAAAATTGAGATAATATCTTAGAAATATTAAAGAATTAAAATTGAGATCAGAAGAAAATAACTGATAAAATATCGAGTGATTTAATTAAGAGGAAATTATAGTGAATGACTAAACCGTAAAGTATGGAAGTTACAAGTTAATATAATGACTAAAATGAAATGTATTGAAAAGATGGGGCTAATTTGTAACTTTACTGGAAATAGGGAGACTGTTTAAATTATTATATATTATATATGTATATTACACTTTCTAAATAATAAAACGTTTGATTTTTTATATTTATTTAATTTCAATTTATCTATATTATTCTAAAGTAGAAAAAATATAAATAAAATATATTTATAAAATAAATATATAAAATTTTGATTTATATATAAATTTTTTAAATTTATATTTTAAAATAATTAAAAAATAAAATTATAGATTAAATACTTTAAAAAAACGCTTCTTCGTCCTGTCGATCTTCTTTCTTCTGGGATCTTCGACGGCGAGCTACAAGCGACGACGAAGGGAAACATCAGCGACAGAGACGACGCGACGGTGATGGAGACGGGCTGGGGACTGAGGCGAATCGATCTTCATCTTCCTTTCTTCTTCTTCGTCTACGCGAAGGTCGAGGCTGGGCTGGAGATCGGTGCGAGCAGAAGACGACGGGGCCAGCGATCCGGCGGCCTTCCACTGGAGGTGCGACGGTGACGGGGCTAGCTGGAGCTGAAGCTATCCTTCTCTTCTCTTTCACGTCGGATAGTGAGACGGGCACGATGTGGATTTCTACTTTTGGCTTCGACGTGGGCGGAGCGAGCCAAGAGAATTCGGTCAACCCGCCGGCAGGTGTAGAGGTGAGGAACTTAATTAATTTGACAAGAATTGAAGAAGAATACTGTTATTACTGTTAAGAAGCTCTAATTTATGATTACTGTTAAGAAGCTCTAATTACTGTTGGTGTTGTTTTGTTGAGAAACAACTAAGTGAATGTTATATTAGTAAGTTAGAATATGGAAAAGGTGTAAATTTGGTGGTCGTTTCTGAAGATCAGGTGCTGGTCGTGTTGATGTTGATCTATTGATGAAGCTTTATTGTTGGAAAAATACTGAATCATAGTTAAAAGACCTTTGGTGATGCTCTGCTACTAGGCTATAAAGGAAATAGGCATGATTGAAGGATTCTCCTACTAAATTCCCAAATGGCCGATCCATGTGTTGTCTAAGTTATGGATGTTTAATGATGAAAAGGTTGAGTTAATGATGGGAAATTACTGATAGCACTTCATTGGAAGTTTATGAGGATAAGTAGGAGAGATTGAAAGAGTTGTCTTGAAGAGGTCCATGTGGACCGAATTGTGTGACGATGATTTTGGTATTTTTGCTCCTAAATTATGAACTCCTACAACATTAACTATAGTTTGAGAATATATGGCAAATTTGTGTAAGAATGGTTGAAGAAATCATATGAGTTCTAAAAGAACACTATGTTGACAGAAACTGTTGACATGTTTTATTTGATGGAGCTGATTGTGTAGTGGAGATTTAAATGATTGGAAACCTATGCTACTGATCCTTCATGTGTAGGATTGTTTGGAGATTAGATAAACACTGTTGATATTGTTGTTAATGAAACTGTACATGGAATGAATAAGAATATAAGTAAATTCTATTAATATAGTAAGGTTAGTTAATTACCTATATAATGCAACTCAAGTGAGTAGTAAATGACTGGACTATGTTATTGTTTTTATGTAACAACTAGTGACTGTATTATTGTCTTCTAGTGGCAATGGCACAATTAAACTCCGAATGACTGGGACACTGGAATCTTGAGTACACTTGTGCTTAGGAATATCTCAACTATAGAAGCATTGCTGAAGCAAGGAATAAATATATTGAAGGAAAACCAGTGAATGAAGAACGACAATGGATGCCCATAACTGATGAACAAAGCCAAATGATTTATAAGAATATTACTATTGTGGGCGCTTACCAAATTGTAATGATGGTCAAATTCTACTTGTAGCTATTGACGATGTATGATTACTGATTGTAGTACAAATGGTAGACTTATAATAATAATACTAGTGTGTTGGATAATTGACTGAGGAATGACTGGAGTAAATACTGTCTAATATTAATTGATGGATTCTAAAAAAGATTAAGATTGAGTAATACAACTGTGGAACATAAACGGTGTCACTGATATAAGTAATAGGGGGAATATTTGATAATATGTCCAAAGGCAATACCATTGAGAAATGTGTTGAAGTCGCACCCTCAATGACTAGGAGAGATTAATAACTGTAAACTATAGGGATTAAATGATATACCACTCTACCTCTGACTTGCAATATACGCACAATATAATAACTGAATCATTTCTATGTTTTCATATGATAACAACTTTGCTAAGAACCTAATGACTCGGAGCTCAAGGAAGTCAACACTCGAAGACTAAACATTAAATTTGGACCACACTGGGAGCTAGAATTACAACGTGAAGTATCCCCAAAAGGTGGAACTAAGAAATGAGACTAGACTAACTTATCGAGTCAGGACCGACCCATCTTCCTGGCGGAGGCCGCCACCCCCCTGTAAGTCCATTGAACTCTTCTATCTTTCAATTCCTACTTGTAAGTTACTTGTAATTTATATTCTTAATTGTCGAGACATATACTCATGTTCCTCATATAAAACTTACAAGGAACCTGACTATGATCAATAATTGGAGCGAAGGTCGGGATGGACGCCTGCAGCTGAGGGACTGCAACAGAAGAAGACTTGGAGGACCTCGATATTATTAAACAATATTTTATTTATTTATTTATTTATTTTTTACTTTGCAAGTAAACGCACTCTAAACCTCGGTTTGTATCTGGACTATCTTAATTCTTTCTTAAACTGCTTTAAAACCTTTTCTTTAAAATAAGCATTTTGTTTTATAAAACATTTCAAGCGGTTTACAAAAGATCTGGGGTTATGAAACGTCATTCGTCGGAGTTCCTTCTCTGCTCTAGCAAGTAGCTGGAACGGTGGGTTCATAACTTTACTATAGTATAATAAGCCAGAAACATA
>JBBYHH010314063.1:0-12422 GCA_038382905.1 Daphne laureola | reverse complement strand
TTTACCTCTTTAATTCTTGAACTTTTGATGAAGATTGGAAGAAGATTGGATGATGAACACCAAGAACAAGGTATGAAGGTATGAAGAACACTATGAACTTAGAAAGAGAGGGAGATGACCGGTTTTGGTGGGAGAGAGAAGAAATGAATTTTGTTAAATTTTCTTACTACTTTACTTAGTTAATTCCTTACTACCACATTTTCTTTTACATTTCCAACAAGGCAATTCTGAAAAAAATATGCTCTTCAATCTTCAATCTTAACCCTTGATCAAGATTCTTATCCTCTTCCATGCTATTAGATGAAGACACATGGATTCCACTTAGGTAACATTTTCTTTACTTTATCCAAAAATGCATTTTCATGCCATATTTAAATTTCCACCCTTATCCCTCCACTAATGCCCTTTCTCATCCAATTTTTCAAAAATGACCATTTCGCCCCTGGAACCAAATTTTGGCAAAATGACATGGGACTTACGTAACAACTTAAAAATGTGAAAACTCGTGAAAATGGACTTAAAATAAATTCCTGGGACATGAGAATCATCAGAAAATGTGTTCCACACGTATGAAACAGAGTCCCGGCGATAACAAAATCTGACCCTCGGGCAATTCTTCTCGGAAAACCACCATCCGCCCGAGGTGACTGTAACAACAACATTCTTGAAATTAACACCTCCTTCGACAAAGCAAGAAGATGATGTGTGAGAAGTATTCAATTCATCATATTCAAGTTATGATTGAGGAAGCATAAAGAAAACATCAAAGTACCCTGAAGCTAGTCTTCATCAACGCATTGATGGTGAAGACTTCAATTATTCAAATTCCTCCAACGGCTATGGAAGATTCTCGAACGGTCAAGAGCCATTTCAAATGGTCATATATTCAAAGAATCGATCTACTACAATTACAAAATCAATCAAGGGCATTCTTCACCTTATGAAGCATATTTGAAGCCTTATATAGAGGATATAAGCTCCACCTTTTAAGAGACATTCTAGAGATAAAAAATTCTAATTTTTTTGAATATCTCTCATGCTCTGATCATACTTAAGCCGAGCAAGCTACACACTGCAGAGATTTGGTCCAAGCTCAAAAGCTTAGCTTCATTTTCAAAGAGATTTCAGAAAAGTCGTTTGTGTTTTCAAAGTCATATTTTGCAAAGGTTTTTCTCGTACTTTTAAGATATCAACTATTCCTTTTGTGTTTCAAGACTAGTTCTTTAACCTTTAACTGATTGAACTTCCCAAGATAGTGGAAGTGTTGATAGAGTGTTTCTATCAACGCGTTGATAACACCTGTTTTATACTAAGTTTTGTTAGTCAGGCAAGTTTTATGTAAGTCGTGTGTGTCAGTCATCTTGTTAAAGTTCAGTGAATCAGGCACTTGTAAAGACCTACTTTTCAGGCATTGAAAGATGTGTTAGTAAGACAAATGTAGAGACCTGTGAGTCAGGCATCTTGTAGAAGTCCTATGTGTCAGACATCAATTATAATGGATTCAAACTATCAAGTGATACTTGAGGAGAATATGTAGGTCAAGAGGACTAAACATCTATAACTTTATGTGTCTTTTACACTTTTTTACTTATGTTGTCTCATCAACATGTTAGTACTTCTGTTTACAAGTGGTTTTCAAACACTGTTTTCCACCAACGCGTTGATCACTTTGAAACGGTTTTTGTTTTAAACTTGCAAGTGTTTTTTTGGGTCAAAGCTAATTCACCCCCTCTTGACTCCTTCTGGGACTTTAGTATGAACTTATGAATGATTGTTTTTGGAATAGTTTTCATTATACGGGTCCCTTATTAGTTACACTTCTTTGACTTTTAAAATTATCTTTGACTCAAATTTTCACAAAGAAAAATTTATTAAAATATTTTGAAAATATATATTTCAAAACTTTAAGAATTCTACTATATATACATATCTTTTAAAGAATTTTCTAATAATTTATTCTTTGTAAAAATTTAAGTAAAAAATAATGTTAAAAATCAAAGAAGTGCAACTAATAAGGGATGGAGGGAGTATATCTTAGTTATAATTTGAGTAAAACACTCAAAAACAAAACACAAAACACTCATGCCTTCTCTAAGGTGACCGATTAAGTTTCCTACACCTCACAAGGATGTCTCGCAAGGTTGTTGGCCCTCGCACCTCTCAAGGATCTCCTAACCTGTGTTGGTCTATTCATTTTGATTTTGATTTAGGTTAAAATTAACTTAGATAAAGTCAAACAATGATTACATCCTAACTCTCTATCATGTTCTCCACTATTTATTTCTAGTACAACTTACTCTTTATGTGATATACTCCCTCAGTCCCAGAAAAAGGATGATGCATAGCTTTGGACTCGGAGATTAAGACTTAATTAAAATGGAATGCTGATTTTCATAATTATCCATAATACTAATTGTAAACAAAGCAAAGCACTAATAGTAAAAGTGAATGCAATTTAGGGGTAGTAAGGTAAAATAACGGGTAAAATCCATTTTTAAACTATTAACTTTAAAATGTGTCCTATTTTAATCTCATTTTAAGAATTCATCTTATTTTAATCATAAAGTTAGTTTTTTGTCATATTTTAGTTCTACCATTAATGTTTTTGTTAAATATGTCGTTAGATGAATAAAATGACTAAAATATCCATAACTTAATTTACAACTAAGTCCTTAAACTTATAACAATCTATCAATTTCATCCCAATTTGTTTAACCTCAACTTTATCATCTTCTCCACTTTACATCTTCTTAACTTTAGGAGAGAAAACCCAGATCCAGTATTGACGCCCTAGATCGAGCTTGGAATCACCAGAATTGGTGAACTACTCGCCGATCAATTACACAGGGTTGAACTCGATGCTTCATCGCCAGCCCCATGAACTCATCGCAGAACGTCGTGGCCAACTTGAACCGAGCCAGGCTTTCTTACGCGTCGGAGCGGCCATCACCTCTGCCGCCTTGAGTTGATCCCATGGTTTGTGAATCAGTCGCCAACTTCCATCTTCACATGCTTTTGTGTTCCACAGAGAAGAAGACGATGAAGAATCTAGAGCTCCATGGGGTTGAACAATGGGCTCCGCTCGACATCGAAGCTACTCAATGCTCCATGATTAGCTAGCAGAAGAAGATCTCGGAAGATAAGAAATAACTTTTTGGTAGTCTTTAGATGTCGAAAGACGCAAGATGGAGGAATTTGGGTTGCGCTTGCTTTTGGGGCATTCCTACAAGAAGTAGAAGAAGAAGAAACTGAGCCTCGAAAAATCAAATTCATCGGAGATAAGGTGTTAGGCCGGAGCAATCGATTGACCGGTGGAATTAAGAAGATGGCTAATCCGAAAAGCATAGTGAGTTCAAGTCTAGTACTGAGAAGTTGCGCGATTACCTTCGCCCTCGCGTCTTTTGGCGTGCTACTCGTAAACAATGTCACCGTCTCTCTCTCTCTCACACCGGCGACACTGACGTCAGTTTCAAGGATTTATATTCCTAGTGCTACCGGTACTAATTCAAATCAATCTTGAAATGGTATTGCAGTTGTTTTAATTAGCTAATTTTTCATCGAGTAATCCCAGTCCCAGTAGTTTCTTCGGTAGTACTACTAGAGTTGAATGAGAAGATATTTATTGCTAAGTCGATTAGAGGAGTTTTAACTCCGACTACCAGCTGGATCAGTTCTTCTGTTTCTTACAGAAACTGCAGTTCAGGTTTAATGAATTTTTTTTTTTTTTTTAAATGGGGGAGCACACCGCCCTCAAGTTTATTAATCTCAAAATCGCTCAATAGCACTTACAATTATAGTTCCAAGGACCTTATAAAGAATGACAAACCTTAAAACAAAAAGAACACAATCAAGTAAGAAAAATTCTGACTTTACAGCACAATTAGAATTAATACAAAATATAGAGATCAACGTGCACTATATGAACAAACAACCATTCCTAACAAATCAGCAAAACACAGTAGAAAAAGAAATCAAATTTCTTTTTTGCACCAGGTCACATATAGCATCCACAAGAACTCTTGCCTCTCTTGCCTTCCTTGCAAACACCTTCTATTCCTCTCAAACCAAACAATATAGACAACAACAGCAAATAAGCTTCTCCTCAAACAAGACTTGAGAGACTTACCCTTGGTGATCTGAAGCATCCACCAGGTTACAGCCCTCCAAGGTGATGCATTGTGAGGAGATAGTTCTATTCTTAGTTACCTAGTAATCTTAGGTAATTCAGGTAGTTGGCCATTAAACTTTGTAATTTTGTTTAGTTTAGTCATTATAGTTTAATTTGTATAATTTGTTTTGTATTATCCTGAATTTAATGCAAATGAGAAGTTGTATTCGTTAAAAAAGTGAACCATGGTATATTTTTAGTTTTTAATAAATTGTTTTTACCGAAAAAAAACACATTTTGTTTTGGTATAAAATGATTTAGGATTTATTTGTGCGTTTGGTCCATCTGACTTATAACAGCGTTTGACGTACATCTTTTGTTAACAATTTAACATCATTTCTTCACGTCGAAACGTGGTTTAGTGGTGCCCTGAAAATCAGCAGTTTTTTTTTTAAGCAAATCGCGATAGCCTTCCCCAGAACGACATCAAACCAATAATGACGTCGACATTGTTTTTGTGTCATCAAATAATGGTATGGAAATGGAAATTAAGTTAATAAAAATCTTATGGTATGAATTTTGTGCATAGACAAGTTTGGATTAGTCAAGAACAAGTTAGAAATCCATGTGTTATCAGCAAAAGGATAAATGTATCATTTCACTGTAATTAAGAAGGAGTATCTACATTTCATCCAAAAAATAAAATAAAGGAGTATTAGTAAAAGGAGTATTAAGTTTAATCATTATTCTATTGTTTGGGTCATTTTTTATGTATTATTGTTAATTTGATGCAAAACCATTCTCTTTGTGATTTTGTTCCCCGAAAAAAATGATTTGGATGTTTTTACTTGTGTAATTTTAGTTGTTAATTATTCTTAAATTAGTTGTTTTTATGTACCCATATCGTCCATGAAATATTATTGTTATGAATTTTGTACATGAACAACTTTGAATTAGGCACGAACAACTTTAGAATGGAAGAACAATCTTATAACACCTCGAAAACGGTGTCAGTGATAGATATAATATCCTCTATCTACCACACCTCAGAAACCAATTCAAGGTTTGTGAAGCGGACTCATTCCCAGAACCCTAAGTCTTTAAACCTAACTTTCATTCTCGAAGGTGATTTGTCTTTTCTTTCTTCCCATGTTCACGGCGACTTTGAAATGGAGTTCACCATGGTAAATAGAAGCCTTGTTAACTTTTCACTAGAGATCATCACCAAATGTGGCCGGCGTGTGGCCGGAGAGTCGATTGAAGATGCGTTTAAGATGGCGGCCACGTATATTTTAACTGATCGCTTAAAATAGTAGGCCACTGTTCTTTACTTTAGTTTCTGTAAATTATTTTGATATTGTTTAATTTTGTTTGTGTAGATGTACGGAATGTCTTTATTTGATGAATGATCCTGCAGTTTTGGGTCATGCATGCCTCCCTATAAGCGATTCCTGGTCAGGAAAGCCTTCTAGGGATGTTGTTGAACAAAAGATGAAGCATTTGGGGAATGTGCACGTGATGTTCAAAGAATGCCTGGTACTTCCCTTTAAGTTTTATTAATTGTAAAAATTTAGATTCTGGAGAATCATTAATGATGTTGCTTAGATTGATTTCTATATATATTAATCATGTTGCTTTAATTAATGTAAATAGTGTACTACTTGGTTTAGAAGTTACAAACACAGTAGGAGTGGAACAATTATGTTACTTTGGGAGGCAAGTAATAACTTCTTTAACACTCCTCCTGAAGTTGGAGTGTGAGGGTTGATCATGCCCAACTTTAAGCCCAATATAGTCTAATTGTTCTCTTCCAAAGGATTTAGTGAGCATATCCATAAGAAGTTTGGTGATGTTGTAGGCTAGGTTGATTGAGGTTGACTTAGTGTCTTTTCCCTCACAAAATGACCATTTATCTCAATATGCTTTGTCCTTTCCTGGAAAACGGGATTTGAAGCTTGATTATGATAGTAATTCCCGTTGATAAATGCTCTCTCTGATCCTGTCATTATTTTTTGGTGATACACTATTAGATATTTCAAGAGTTAGTATAGATCTTCAGTGTGAAGTGTTGAAAGTTATGATTCTGTAGCTGCTTATTCAAACAAGGCACGTAAAGAGTGATGCATGTAAAGAGATGCAGGAACAAGGAGGTGGCTTGAGGAGCAAACAACTGAACAACAGATGAGATGAGGAGTTATTTTGAATATTAATTAAATCCTGTTAGTTGTCTTAGTACCATTAGGAGTAACAACAGAACTAGAAGTAGGAAAACTTGTTGAATGTATTTGTGGTGTGTTCTTGTTCTATAGCACTAAAGTTTGGCTTTTTGGATTTAAAAGTTTGAGTTTGAGTCTTTTATCCTCATGGTTGCTTGTTCCCTAGCCACCAATCAGGATAGGTCATGAGTGTGAAGTATGTGAAGTGCCCCATCTGACAACAGTGGCTAGACTTGTTCATCTTCCTTTCTTATTTATATTTAAAGAATGTATTAATTAGTGGTGTAGCATAAGGAATGAAGTTGTGATCAGGGTAAATCTTGTTTGTTGTGATATAATTGTTTCTTTCCACTTTTCATGCAGCATAACCTGTTCTACAGAGGAGGTTCGGGGGAAAAAGGGCTTGCCCAGTTAGAGGAAGCTTGGAACAGGGGATTGGTTGAGGTGGCCTATATTTTGGGTGTGATGTATCTCTGCCTAACACCTGCCAGAGTGAAGGAAGGTGTGCAGTTGGTAGAGGCTGTGAAAGGAAGTGGAGGCCTCCGTCACAACAGGGTGAAAGTGGTGAAGTTGTTGAGCTCCTGGCGTTTTGGTGATGAGGTGGAAGCCAGATATGTGCAAGGCTGCAATAATGATTCTCCCCCAATAACAAGTGTTGTGAGGCGGGGCAAGGATCGTAGTTGGTGTTTTGATCATGTGGATTGGGAAGTAGTGAATAAGTGCAACTTATGCAGCATCAACTCAGAGATCTACTTTTTTTGTGAGAAAATTCTGAAATTTAGAGTTGATAGTAGGTTGATTGAATGCCCTTGCCATAGGTAGTGAATGAGATAATGGGAATTGTTCTTTGTACATCAATTAACTTGTAGATTAGATTAAGTTTTTGTTGTTAGGGTTGTAAGTAATGGCAGGCAAAGGGATGAAGTTAGTGAAATATCTTGTTCTTTTTATGATGAACAACATTTTGTGCCCCAAGAACAACTGCATTAAGTATGAACAACGTTTCAATAACTGAAATAAATTATACTGTTAAGTTTTTCTTAAGAAATTATCAAAAATATTACACAAAGTAGATGCATTAAACATTCCTAATAACATATCAAGTACATATATTAATAAACTAACTAAATGCATATATCTTACCCCTGATGATTGAATGTGACAGCTTCCGTTGCATCGATTTCACAGTCCCTTAGGCCCTATTATACGGTATGTATCATCTTATCTTAATCTTAGGGGTGAATGAAAAGTTATTGTGAGTGAAAGTGGCGTGGTTTAATATACCACCTAGCCCTGTTGGTCTAAGGAAAAGTTAGAAAAGATAGACCATTGGTTGATGTTAGGTCTATGGAGGAGAGCCATTACAGAGCAACTAAATTTTCATATGCACCATTGTTGAGCAAGATAGAGTTGTAATAAAAAAATTTATTAGCATTGAAAACTATATGCAAATCCAACATTGACAAAGTTGAACAACCTGAACTTAACCTAGAAGATTAGTCTTGCTTCTACGGTAAGAAACACCCATTAACACCTATATTGTAGGTTGTAAATCTAAATATCATACATGATCTACTGGGTATTCATCTGTTGTATCAATTTCACAGTCCGTAGGGAGGCTACCAAGACTTGGAGTCTAGAGAGTAATTGTCGCTGGGTAATAGCCATAGAAAAGTAGTTTGACGACGGATGTTCATCTAATGATTAAGTTGGAGTGTGGAAAGCAATAAGTCAGTCCCAGTTTCGTCAGCCTTGGACAATCTCTAATGAGATTGAGTATCCCATCGTTGATGCAATCACAATGTGACAATCACAAGTTATCTAGCATGGTGAGGTCCAAAAAGTGTGGAAAAGGTAGGGATATTCTTGAGAGCTCAAACTCTGTGAGACGTGTGTAGGTGTAGAGATAAGAAGAGAATTGGTATTTTGGAAGTCTCATAACTACAAGATGAAGGAACTCTAACTTTATGACCCTCACCTGCCAGTTTCTCGCTAAGATGAGCCATCGAGTTACATGTTCATCCATCCCTGGCTGATAGGCTAGGGTGAAGGAGACTTCCTGGAGGCGAGGGGCAATGTTGGTTGCCCATGCGTGGTCTATAACTTCCACCAAGAGTGGGTTGTCGTCGGTGGAGACATGATCGATGACAATGGTAGATGTTTCCCTCCATAAGTCCCTCTATTTTCTGGCCAGTACAGACATGCGACCTAGTTTGTGTGTGGTTAGTCGGCAAAAAATCTCATACCGTAGTTCCACCGGCAGGGCTGAAAGTCGGTCAATCATCCTCCTTACTCTACGGTCAGCCATGGGAAGAGAGAAAGAAATAGAGAAGGTTAGTTGTAAGGAAGTATTTGGGTTAGAAAGCAAGAATGCAATAAAGCAGACAATGTGATGTTGTGATGAGAGAGGGAATTCATCCATTTATTTATAGTTATTTCCTTATATGAAACTTGTTTGTTGAATTCGAAAGGGTGTAAGTTGGTTAATTTAATTGAAGTGGTGTTAGAAATTGAAGAAAGGGGCATGATGGTTTGGAAAGACACATTATTTCATAATGGCGTCAAGACTGCAATGCCATTTAACATTGTTGAATGACGTTGTTCATCATTACAAACCCGGGTTTAATATAATGTATAATGTCGTTATAGCTTAACAAATATTTTCTTAATTAAAACTGAATCGTCTTCCCTTTTTACATGTAGGGAAAAAAGAATCGGTTTTTCGAAACCATTATGTCACTCTATGTGTCTTTCCAAAGCATCACAATTCTGTAGGCGTCTTTCTATATTTCCTATGCTCTTAGTCTCTAACTCTAGTATAAGTACATGATGAAGAGGTTCATTCCACATTCCTTGTGTCTTCCCATATACCATTACCACAACTTGAATCTGTTCAAAGAGCTTTATCGCCATGGAAGCCCCTGTTGACAAGCTTTCATCTCTGCCAGATGACATATGACTGGAGATTCTTTCCCTGCTAACCACCAACGAAGCTGCACGCACTTCTGTACTCTCTAAATAGTGGAGTATATTATGGAAGAATGTACCAAAAATCATCTTCCATGAAGTATCCCAGGCGGACATTGCCGTCGTAGCGGATGCAATAAACCAAGCCTTCACATGCAACACTGCCCCTGAATTGAAGGTTCTCTTCTTACGCTTCGCTTACAGGCCGCCCATGCAATCGAAGGTTACTGAATGGCTTCATGTAGCCATGTCCAGGCAGGTTGAAGGGGTATATTTGGACTTCCATTATGCTTGTGATATTTCATTGTACCGCTTCCCAGCTTCTTTATACACCCACACAAGTCTCATCACATTGGCCCTAAACAATATATCTATTCCCTTTCCTCAAAATGTTCACCTCGCAATGCTAGAAGATCTTTCCCTGGTAGATGTTCAGTCATAGAATGATGGGATACTGAAGCTAATCCAGATGTGTCCGTCTCTGGAATATACTTATTTGGAGTATTGCTTTCATCACTCCAACATAGTGATTACATCAAGATCTATATAGCATTTCCGCTTCTACGACAACTTGTGTGGAACCGTTGCTCTCAACACTCCAAGTCTTCAGTCGTGTGCAATTGAATGTGAGGAAGAGATGGAGTGGTGGTTGGAGGAATCCTAATTTTATAACTGAAACAAGGCAGACTGTTAAACAGGGCTGGTGGAGTAAAGTTTATAGTTTTAAGTTGTATTGATTCATGTCTCAAACTCTTATTCATGCTTAAGGTTACTAATTAGGTTCTCTGTTATGTATCTACTTTAGTTTAATTGTAAGATCCAACTTCTGATTATGTTTAATAGTAGATACTTCTCTCTTCACTAAGTGACATTCCAGAATGGTCCAACCCTAAAATGACTGTTTCACATGTGTGGTATGTCTTACACACCAGTTAATATACTTTAATACAACAAAACAATGGCCAGTTCAAGACCATGCATCAAAAGCCTACCCTTTACATATTTCTGCAGTTAGACATTAACCTATCAGATTTACTTCAACAGCAACATCATCCCAGCAGCAAAAAAATTTAGAATTGCTGAGAGGATTGAGATGTCTTTCTGCAACATCAGACGATTCATTAACATTTCCTTCCTTGCATTAGTAACTTCACGTTCACGTTGCTCCTTGATGTCCAGCTGCGAATATAGGTATTTTTCAATTCCTTATTCATGAGCATACTTCTCCTTCAGATCTTCAATCTCCACATCCTTCTTATTTAAAATTCCCAGCAACTCCTCCGTGATATCTTCATTTTCCTCTCTCAGTTCATTAATCACTTGTGTGACCTGCCATGAGAATGATGGATCCATCCAGTCCTTAAATTCACAGGCAGACACTTTTTCGTCCTAAGGAAACCACAAATTAAGATGAAGACATGCTAGAGTTTGGTGTCAATGTTTGAAAGACATTAAAATAACATATTTTGCAAACCGTTTCCACAGCACAAGTAATGTGATGTTGGTATTGAAACAGAGCCATGACACTGTGAGGGTTAAGGTGAAGGTGAAGCCTTAAATCACTAGTGGATATTAATTATGTATACCAGTTGTTACAGTCACCCCCTGGAAAATGGTTAATTCCTGAGAAAATTGCTGAGGGGCAAAATCCGTAATTAACGGGAATTTATTTTACACACGTGCAGGGAACATTTTATGATCTTTTCCCATGACCCGGGAAGTGAGTTGAGGTTATCTCTGAATTATTCCGTATCAAGAGATTAGAATATGGGTACCGGACCATTTTACAAAAACTCACCTCGGAAGGGTAAAATGGTGATTTCAGAGAAATGAGTATAATGATGTTGTTAAATGAATCCTATGTTCTGGGATTTTATTTGGAGCCTATTCTGAGTAATTTTAAGAATTTACAATATTTTATGAGTTCCGAGATATTTTACCAAAATTTGGGTTCGGATGGTAAAATGGTCATTTCAGGAAAATTGACGGAAAATATTTTGTTGGGCTTTTCCTTAGGGGCTGGCGGTTTGGGCTATTTGGTGGGCCAAAATTGTTGGGCTAAAGGGATAAGTGGTTGGTAAGGAAAAGAAACTAAAAGAAATAAGGATAATGGATGAAATGATTATGGAAGAAATATTGGATTACCATGTGTCATTGATCCAAAGGTGGAAATCTACATGAAATCTCATCCAAGGGCTTGAGACATTTTGGAAGAGGATAATTGTGGACTTTATCTTCATGAAAAAGAAAAGAAATTAGTAGTAAAGAGTTATATATACGTGTTAGTAAGAGAAGTAGTCATAAGCTACCAAAATTCACAAAACACTTCTCTCACATTGTCCATTGTGGCCAGCGCTTTCATAGCCAATTCCTTGGTGATTTTCATCTATAATCTTCAAGCTTCAAGCATTAAGATCAAGATCCATCAAAGGTTTAATAAGGTAAGGGATTTCCTTGTCTAATTAGTGAAGTTCTAAGCTTAAATCTTAAGTTTAATTCATCTCTACTTCTCTCTCTAGAAAACCGAATTTAGAACGAGACTCTTGCCAATTTTTCTTCATCAATCCTACATAGATCTTTGAGATAAGCTCAAATCCTTGATGGTTATTAAGTTGGTGAAGTTTTGGAGTTGATTGGAAAGCATGTTCATGAGGAACTTTGGATTCAAGTTAAAAGCATGCTTGATTTATGTTCTTGGGTTTATGTTGAACATGTTTTGTGCTTGGATGATGATGAAAAGTATGTTGGTTAAGTGGTTAAAGTTGGGGATGAAAGTTGTGGGAAAATATATATATGTTGATGTTGGTTGATTTCTTGTGAAGAAATGATGTTAGTATAATGTTTATAAAAGAATAAGTTGATGGATTAAATTGGAAATGGAATATGGAAAAAGAATCATAGAGGCCGAAACTTTGGGATGAAGTTTGATGCATGTTGTGTTTCTTTTGGTTGATAAAGTATGGTTTAAATGAAGATTAGATGAAGGAAAGAAAGGTTAAGGGTTCAAAATGAAAGGTTTGATGAAGTTTAAGGAAATATTGGAAATGGGCCAAAATTTCGGCCCAAAACTGAAAGTTTTGGGATTATTTGGTAATTTGGTGTTTTGTGGATTAAGTGTCATTTTGTGAAGT
>JBBYHH010313953.1:0-12424 GCA_038382905.1 Daphne laureola | reverse complement strand
ACAGCTTTCAGAGAATTGAACCTGATCTGGGACATTAGGGATATTGTAGGCTTCCAAGAGTTCATTCACTGCATCACCATGTTCTTCCTCCAGCTTATGTCTGCGTGTATAGGCTTTGAGTTCATCCCTCATCTTCTTAACAGGCTGCATCAATGAGGAATGATCTATATAATTAGAAAAAACCCAAACTTTACAAGTCTGGTAACAATACTTGCATTTTTTCGGTATAACCAGAATTTAGTAAAGACTGTAACTTCCACAAAAAGAAACATAATTGAAGAGTAAAATTCATACCCCAACATACAAATATCTTCACAAAGGTGAGAATTTTGTCAATTTTGTTTTTTGAATACCTGACATCCAGCCTCCAAGGCGAGTTTGAAGAAACCGATGGAAACGGAGTGCTTGGAAGCAGATTCAGAGAGCTTAATTTGAGACAGCCAGTAGGTTGAAGAAGTCAAATCAAAAGCCCTGAACCGGCCTGCTGATCTGGAAGCATCAGAAACAGGTGCTACAGTTTTCGCTCTAATCCCATTAGTAGATCTCAATAATCGAGTCTCCGAAATTGGAGTGACCGGGCCACCAAGAACCGCTGTTGAAGGACTCAGCGCCGCTGACTTCATTGGAATCGACATCCTTCTCGGTGGCTTCGCCGATCTTTCCTTTCCTGAGAGATCGAGAACACCCACACTCTGACTTACCGCCGCCCCTGCTTGCCTAACCCTGCGTGTGTTGGATGAGAGTTTCGCAGGCGAAGCTTGGTCGGGCTTTTTGGCGGCTGATCGGAGCGGGTATCGAAGTTTCGACTTGGGAGCCGTCATTGTGCCTGAAAATGGAGAGAAAGAAGTTAAATTTAGACCGGAAACAGAATATCGGAGAAGAAGAAGAAGATGAGGAAGAGGAGGAACATACCAGTTATTGCGGTAGATGACTGATCCTTGGCGGTTTCTTCCATATACTACTCTGTTTTGTTCTACTCTTCTTCTTGTGTGAGTTTTTGGGGGAGTTCTGTGGAAAAGGAAACTGACGGTTGCGGAGCGGCTTGGGTTGATGAGAGTTTCTTTTCAATACCACTGCCTTTTATAATTACCAATGCAGTTACAAAGACTTTCTTTTATCTTGTTTTTCATTATATTTTTTTTGTTGAAGTTTTTATACGGTAGTTTTTTTATTCATACCATACGGTTGTTTTTACACTGTATAAATGTGCTGAAGAAATTGATTCATTTTATTATTTTGTATTGAATATTAGAGAAGACGGAAAAAAGAGAAAATAAATAAATGAAATAAACATACATCTGAAATGTATCCAAACTAAACGGACACTAAGTCTTGAAAAATAAAAAATTAGAAAGAACATATATCTCTAAAGGAGTAGTAAGTATAGTAATTAGCAAAATGAACAGAGCATGGACTATGGAGCCACTCTTACCATTTTCAAAAAACATTATATTTAATTAGAGCGGGAAGAAAAAGATTTCGAAAAATAATTTAAAAAGAGAAAGAGGATAATTCCGTTTGGTTGAAGCCGTTAATTTCAAACTGAGGGAGGGAGGATAGTCCGCCGCACGCCGGGCCTACTTGCAAACCTGTAAAGTTAGGAGGGTAACCGTTGTTCTAATTTCAAATTTTGAAAAACAAACTCCGGTTTGTTTCCGTGTTTGTTTGTCAACAATTTTTTCAAGTAATTATTTGTATTTTTAAAAAGTTATTAATGGTAATTTTTTAAAATTAATTATAATTATTTTGATCTCAATCATTAAAAAATTATCAAAAATATTACAATTAATTAAAATAACTATTTCTCAAACAGTCCATCCCATCAATTACAAAAAAAAACTCGGCCCTCTTGCCCCTATATTTTATTATTAGGAGATTCAGTTCAATTTTGACCTTAAAAGTTGTTAAATGTATGATGTTTGGCCTTCTCATAAAAGTTAACTATTTTTTTTTAAAATTTACCAATGAAAAAAAGCACTTTTTCCGTCTTATAAATATTATTGTGTTTGATTTTAATATTTCAAGTTACAGTATTTGACTTAAAATTTTATTAAGATAAATAATAAAAAAGAAATTCTAAACAGTTCATATTACAAATTATGAGAAGAATATGGATCATTTAACTTTATATATCTATGAATTCATAAAAATAAATCATAGATTAAATACTGTGAAAATAGCAAAACAAAACCTACGATCTTTATGGGATAAAGTATTTTTTATTATATATAAACTATATTTTTATTATATACTCGAACTATTTTTTTATTATATACTCTCTCCATACTTTAAAAATTGCATTATTTGTTTGAGTTATTTTACAGTATTTAATCTATAATTTTTTTTTATGTATATTTAGATATCTAAAGTTAAATACTTTTTATGTGTATCATAATTTATAATATAAATTTTTCGAATATATATATATATATATTTTTAAAACTTACATTATTTATCTTTATAAATATTTAAATTAAATATTTAAATTTTAAAATATCAAAGTCAAATAATACAACTATTTGAATGGAGGGAGTATAAACTATGTTTTAATTAGTATACAAATAAATACAAAAGTTTCAGTAACTCAAACAATCACAATGTAATTAGAAAAGCATCACCTATTAGAAAAACATCACCCAAAAAATTAGGCTGCTCCAAGAAAAAGCCCAAAGTCCTCGGTAGACTCCAAAAATATCTCAAATACTGACATTTTGAAACGAGATTGTTACTAATATTTTATTTTTATTGAAGAAATAAATTTATTATTAAACATTAAATTATTTAGTTATTATTGAGAGGTTCTCAGATGACGTTCATTGATATGGACATTCAAGTGAAAGTAAATCATTAATCCTATAAAATTATACTGTTAATATCTAAGTAATCATCCAATAATACACTGTGTGAGTATTTTATAATCGTGGCAGCTAGAACAATTTAAAATCCAATAGTATACTTACTCATTCAATAAAATATCGGTGTAATTCTTGTTTCAAAATATTTTAATGACAAATTTAAAAATTCATAAATTTCAACTGAATTCTCATACGAAGCACGCATTTTTTTTATTTTATTTTTTCAGAAAAAAATAAATCAATTAGAGGACTTATCAATCTCTATCTATGATTTTAGTGCTACATCAATATTTTATTGAAAGGATAAATATACTATTGGATTTTAAGTTGTTCTAGCTGCCACGATTATAAGGGCTCAGTTCACCCCGGCTATTTTCAGAAATACTTTTCCTACTTTTTGTATTCCCCATACACTGAATATTGGCAGAACTAAAACTTTGTCCAAACTACCCCTATATATACTCATCTTTTACATATATTTATATAGTGAAAATAGCATAAATAGTTGTGAGTGACAATTATGTAAAATGAGTGAACTTTAAACTCAATCTTATAGTTAATATTTGAATGATTTTCAGAAAAAAATTTCTAGGTGCGTCCTGAACTGACCCAAGATACTCACGCAGTGTGTTATTTGATGATTACGTGGATATTGATAATATAATTTTATAGGATTAATGGTTTACTTTCACTTGATTGTCCATATGATGGTCTATTGACATGTCAGATGAATGTCATATGAGAACCTCTCAATGATAAGTAAACAATTTATTACTTCAATAAGCAGACCATTTACTTCAATCCTATCATTTACTTCAATAAGTAGAACTTAAATTATTGGCTTAAGTCAAGCAAGTGAAGCAACTTTAATCTGAAAAAATAAAAATAAAAACGCCTATTAAACGAAAATGTATAATAATAATAATAGACTGTATTATTTGTTTTGACAATTTCATTATATTTAATCTATAATTTATTTTTATGTACTTTTAGATATTGAAAATTAAAAAATTCATTTGGAAACCATAATTTGATATCTAAATTTTCTAAATATATATTTTTTTTATTTTTTTACATTATTTATCTTTATTAAAATTTAAATCAAATATTAAATATTAAAATAATAAAATTAAATAATATAATTTTTTACGGACTGAGGGAGTAATAAATAACCAAAAGGGTTTTACTCGAAAAAAACAAAAAAACAAAAAAAGCTTTTACCAAGTTTTCTTCTATACCATAATACCAAGGATGACATGATAAGTGATTGCTTTTTACGCAAATTTAAACAGTCAAAGTTATGTTTCAATGTAAAATGTTCGACTCAGCTCCCTCTTTTCTGTTAAAATATTTCAGGCCTCAGAACTCCGCAGAGTTCATTCCTTGGGACAGAACACATGGAGGTGTGACCCTCAACTGAGAAACTAGAACATGTTTAATATTTGAAATGAAAAATGGTTACTTACATTTACTCCTACATGATAGATAAGATGATACTTCCCTACTTACTTGCGCTTCTTGTCAGAACCGACAGAATTGTCATCTCCAGTTGCAGCAGCAGCTGCAAGCGCAGTCGTCAACTCCATCAACTTATCATAATCAATCTCAGTAGACTTATACTTCAATCTGAGGCCTCCCTGAGTCCACGATCTAATGCAAAGGATAGCTCGTGCACTGCAATGAGGCATTTGAAGATGTTGCTTTTCAACTTCCATGCCTTTACTGGAAAACAACTCCTCAGGTATCACTGAAGTTGCTTGAACGGCCAAGAAGTCTTTAGCCATAACCGAAAGGCAAGGGTAACGTGTGCTGTTCGCTCTCCACCACTCTAAGACATCTGTTTGTAATGGCGCAGGAGGCTCAGCTAGATACTGACTTAATTCATCAGTCGCATTGCTCATACTTGTCCTTCGTTTCTTTCGTGCAATTTCCTCTGCAAAAGATACACTTCCACCATCATTAATATCCTGAGAAGAAGTGTACCCACCAGGCAAGGTCGAAAAATGAGCGGTATAATAACTTCTCAAGAAATGGGCCCTTGCTTCTTCTAAGAAATTTCCTGAGTTGAAATTCTCAGAAATAAGCTCACACTTGATTCGGGGATCAAGAATAGCTGTCATGTAGACAAATCCATAGCAAACTTGGCTATTATAATCCGCAACCTTCTTTGCCATTTCTTCAGCGGCACTCTTAAGCCAGTCTGGATTTTGATGTGACTCTCTGCATACATCAATCATCTCAGAAACATGATCCATGAAGAAAAGCAATAATCCAATAGTGGGCATCCTGCTGGTGCAAATGTTGTTGGTTATTTTATAGAAGGGTTGCAAGTAATTGTGCAGAACACAAATTGTATTCTTTTCTGCAGCACTCAACATCATCCTACTTCCTATCATCTCCTCATTCTTCCTTATGATAGCATCCACAGATTTTGGGGCCTAGATTAGTGTCAATAAAGAAAATACATCATTTGCTTGATCTATCACATAGTATATCTGAAAGTAGGCTTAGTTTATCCACTACACGATTCACCAAAAAACAAAAAAATACTGTATGCTAGATAAACTCAAACTGTCAAAAGAAAAAGTAAGTACCTTGCAAACAATATCCAACATTTGATAGTTACCACTCCAACGAATGGAATCATCAAATGGAATTTTCCAGTTACCTTCTTGATAAGCTGCATTGAGCTGAATAAAATCCTGAGAAATCTCTGTAGATGTATTTAGCTCTTGTACAAACTCTCTGATCCTTGCTATGAGAGGCTTTGTTTTTCTTAATCCATCCTCAATAATTGAGCTTAACGTACGAGCAGCACAAGGAATGTAGCAAAATGGGCCCACTTTTTGAGCATCCAAATCTCCTTTGAGGGTATGACAAGCATGGATGGCATTCTGACTATTATCATGGGTGCAAGACAACACTCTACTCTCAATATTGTACATCTTGAGAACTTCTACCAAGGATCTATGGATTTCGGAACCTCCATAAGGGTAGGATACTTTGCATATATCAAGAAGCACCCTTTGGAAAGACCAGTTCTCATCTATCCACTGACAAGTGACACCCATATAAAATATTTGCTCATAGGACATCCAAAAATCAAGACTTAGTGTAACTTTGGAAGAAACCTGTTCTAGAATTGTTCTCACATCTTCTCTCATGCTTCTGAATACTTCTTGAAACACTGCTTTGTACTTATTGGGTGACCAAAGTTGTATTGACGGGTTCAAAAATTTATAGGAGTTTGTTAACCACTTTTGCTCCAAAGTTGAAGGAGGAAGAGAAGCTGAAATGAGCCACTTAATAAGCACCCAGTTCAAATGATCATAATCCACCTGAGGTGGCTTGCCTTGGATTTGAGGTTTCTTGACAACTGGTGCTGAGGAGGTAGGTTGTGTTACAACCTGTATTGCAGTTTGCACGTCTGAAGATAGTACACCATCCTCGGTCTTATCATATCCTGGATGCCGGTTAGCAAGATGCCTTCCCAAATTTCCTTGAAAACAGTAATTACCAGATGGATGAAAAGAAAGAGAGGATTTCATTGGTAGGAAAGATAAATCACTGCTAACAATTGATAGAAACAGTTAGGAAAAACTGAAATTTACAATCACTGCTTACCTGTTGCTGTAGCAATGGAGTAGCTCTGCCCACAAAACTTACAGCTCCGACTCCTTTCATCAGAAGCTGTCTCGAAATATTTCAGGAAAACTGATGTCATTGTCTTTTTCCTTGGTTTTCCTGTAGATAGAGTGTCAGAGGATTGCGATGCAATGTGGATAGGATCGGTGTTGGGGAGGAGAGGTATATGAAGCATGTTTTGGGGTTCCATGTCTACACCAAAAAATAACAACTCAAGTTGCATTTTCTAGGTAAGAAAGAGTATACGAAGTTTTTCTGCTGCTAAACACACATATTGAACTCTATATATCTTCTTCATCCTCGGCAACTTGAAGACTAACCAACCCATGTGCCCCATAATGAAATGAACATAAGTAAGCTAAATGATCTCCAGTTCACCACCATCACTTGAAATTAACATTACAGCTAGGAAACAGAATCAGAAAGTGAATTTCAAAAGAGATGAAGTAAGATCCAGCACCTTTGTAAGTTTTCAAGGCATTATTCACAGTCCAGTCCATGGGGTCCCCAACTTTTCGGGTTGAAGTTCAATCGTCCTCCATCATCAGTGAAGCTGGGAATTAACAAGAGAATCGTATGAAGGAAGAAAATGGAAAACGAATTCAGATGGAAGTGCGAATGATGGAGGTAGCAGCTACCTTGGAAGAAAAGAGAGAGAGAGAGAGTTGGGAGGGAGGGAGGGATTTGAAGATCTGAAGCTGGTAAGCTGAATCGGCGCCTGAGAGTCTGGAGTCGGAGTGTGAGCCGCCGCGACGCTGAATTGGAATTTTGGAATGAATTGAATGGATCCGCTTCGAGTAAATAGTAATTTCAAAGTTGGGGGGGAGAGAGAGAGAGAGAGATTCAGTGAGAGTTGAGTTGATGTGTTTGCTCGCTCGGCTCGCTCGCACTACTGAGAATGAGAGAGACAGATGGGGACCAACTCGAGCGAGTGGCGCACACGACTCACTCGCTCCAGTCCAACGTAGACCAACCAACCCAGCCCAGCCCTAACCTTACTTAACAACTGCTTTCCACCTCTAACATCATTTACAGATTCACCCCTCATTCTTTGGCTATAAATCCATTTTGCTGCCTTATTTTTCAAATATATCTACACTTTACGATCTAGGTTTCGTATTTTTCAAGAGGATATGAAGATTTGCATAGTCAACGGGTTTCACCATTCTTTAGGGGTATATATGTCTCAACGTTTTTTAAAGTAAAGAGGATAGTTTCACTATACTTAATGAGAATTTATGTAATTTGTAGATAATTAACTTAGGATTTGTAAATGATGGTTGATGGGCTCGGCAAGTCCAATAAGCCCACAATTCAAGCACAAGCACCCACAAAAAATGAGATATGATGATACATGAGTCATGCATGCCTTTCATCAGTTGTAATAACACCTCTCTCCATTTCCAACTAACCTGCTTATATAAGTTAAAGTTGTAGTACTAATATTGATTCTGTGCAAGAATTTTTTTTTCCCTTTTTCCAAAAAAAAAAAAAAAAAAAAGGTGTCTGTGTGGTGTGGAGGCGTGAATATTATTGTATAGATATGATCATGAGGTTAAGTGGGCGGATGAAGTAGTTTTCTTCTTTTTCCTGGACTTCCTTGACCTCCAGATGATTGCGTGAGGACTTGGGCAGATTCGATACGGTATTTTTGGTGCTGAAATCTCATGAATCCTGCAATTTTACAACCGAATACTTACTTAATCAACGCCTCATTTGCTTGTTAAATGAAGTACTAATTAATAAGATAAGATCCAATCCCAATATGGTATTAAGGTACTTTTGTTTTTTTGTTTCTTATACTAAAACATCTGAATTTAGCAGTATTAATATTAAAACTAATACTAGTATTCCTTCTTCTTTTCTTTTTTTGGGTTTCTTTCTGATGAAGCTAATACTAGAGTATTCTAATCATGAATCATCCCAATTAATTACTATTGTTGTAAAAGGTACGTAGGTAGGTAAGGAGCAGGTAAAACTAAAAAAAAGGAGCAACGAGTACGTAATTAAATAGTACTAGTATTCCGAGAAATGCAGCAATTTTTCAGAGACATCTTAAAAAAAATACATATTATTTATTTAGGAAGTAGTAAATAATACTATGGACTTACTGGTGCATTGGAGAGAGGTCGACCTGAGAAAAGTCTAGATTGGTTGAACCGTGAAGTTGAAACTTGAGGGGCACTGCCCATTCTGCTGCTGGTTGTTTTACACCCACTATCCTGCAGTTTAAATTCAAACTGTTGTTGTTGTTGTTTTCTCCCATTCTCATCGCTATCCTGAAATGTATAAATATGTCCCGTTTTGGAATAACAATTTCAATTAGATAAAGTATTTTAGATAATTTTTTAATTGTTGAAATCAAACAGTTACAATATTCAAATACAAAAAAAACATTTGTAGATAATTTTTTCGAAACATAAAAGTTACTTACACAAAACTGTTGTCAAACATACATGTACTAATACTGTAACAACTTAATACTGTATATATGAATTAGTAATCATTTTTGTTTCTTGAAGATTCTGTTGATTAATTATTTTCAACATTGAGTCATTCATGTAACCAACGTGACGCAAGGTACGTATCATGCTTTTCTGTTTGACCTCTTTCTAACAATGACCTATCTATGCATGCGTTTCTACTGTACTATATATACTTTTTATTTTTAATAAAAACGTTTCATACTTCGTGTTCAGAGAGAGATGGAGGAAAAAAGAAATGTTTTTTTTTTTTTAAATCTGGACAAAAGATGCTGCCTGACTTGTTTGTCTTGGTGCAAATGTTTTCTGTCACTTTTATTTATTTAATTAATCTTGCTCTTGTTAGCTTCTGCATCATTCATGGCCTTATATTATATTTAAGGTTTTATTATCAGATGTTACAGAAAAAGTTTATCTATGAAGTTTTTTTAGACCCTCAGATTCAAAACCCACATAAAATGTTGATTAAAAGCATCGGTGAAAAAGAGAAAAAAAAAAAGAAAAGGGGAGATAACGTTATTAACAGAAATGAATACTAAATAGATTATATACTAGTAGTATATATTTTCTGTAAGAGAGGTGGAGATTGTTTTTCATGTTATAATTTGTAGTAATAATCAAGATTAAGAAATGAAAATATAAGATTTCTAGAGACAAAAATAAGGGCCGGCAGCCACCCACCCACATTAATGAATAGATCAGGCATGTAAGTGAACCAATAGCTACTATATGGACTCCTCACATGCTTTTGCCTCCACATATATATATATATATATATATGATCACCAAATGAATTGTCCCCAACATCAATATTCTACCAAAAATTTATATATCCATTGGTTATTAACTTATACTACCACTATTATAGCAAGACAAATTTATTACTACTATTAGCTAGATTAGATAAAGAAAAGTAAGAAGAAGAAAAAAAGGGGGAAATTAATTAAGAAAGAAAAAAATGATGATGACCTGTAGAGAAAGCTATGTTGGTGAAGACCAAGAACAAGAGCGTCGGCGCGGATCTCCCTCACGACGGCCACAATCCGGCGACCTTCCTCATCCCCTTCCGTCACAATGATTTCTATATTCGTCTGCTAATTTCATGCATCAAAATTAATCACAATCCCAAAACGAATCACTACTAATTTAAGTACTAATGATCATTAAGAAATAATAATAATAATTACGTACGTTAAAGGAGGTGCTACAGATTTCCTTGAAGGAGAGTGCAAGCTGGTAGCCTCTGAGACGCAGCAACCTCATCTTTTTCCTGCTCCTCGACGGCGCCGTGAACACGTGAAGCAGCGTCAGCACGTCGCCGCACCGGACCAGGTTCCGTAGGGCCCATTCCAACGCCGTCCTCGCCGCCTCCACATCCTCCACCACCACCACTATCTTCTGAACATCCATTAATATACTATATCCTCTGCTGCATATATAATTAACAGACTGATGAATGCAATTCATTCAAACCTCCATCCTTTCTTTCTCCCTCTAGCAGGTTAGCAAACAAATCTGGGTATATTAGAGATAGAAAAAGAACAAATGACAAAGCCATCTCCTAATTACCTGACTTATGTCTTGGTGGTATTCAAGTATATTTAAGTGAAGAGCATTCTGGACCACCAATTGAAAAGTCGCCCAATCACCATCAACCTATCCTATATACTGGTCTTCAAAAGATTATATTATTTATTTTAATAATTTTATTGTATTTAATCTATAATTTATTTTTATATATTTTTAGATATTGAAAATTAAAAAATTTATTTAAAAACCATTATTTGATATCTAAATTTTTTAAATATATTTTTTCTTAATTTTTTTACACTCTTTATCTTTATTAAAAATTGAATCAAATATTGAATATTGAAATAATAAAATCAAACGATACAATTTTTTGAAGACGGATGAAGTATATATATAAAAAATACCTTCTCTGTTTCTTTCTGTCACAACACTTTTTTTCTTTACCTTCTATTTTCATTTTTCTTCTCATCACTTCACGGCATCTTCTTCATCTCCTCTTCCCAATATTTATACAAAAGAAAACCATTTTTGAGCTTATAATAGGAGTATGATATTTACCCCTGGCCTCAACTTAATCCATGCATTGACCCATTGATTAAACAGATTATATGATTAAACTTTTGTGATGAATAGTACTTGAATTGAATCAATTGTGTGTTTACCCAGTGTTTACGGTGAAATATAATAAACATACCAATTATTTAACTTCATATATTTAAATATTCATAAATAAATTATAAATTAAATACCGTGAAATAATAAAATTGTACTTTTTATGTGAAAAAAATTATTGTTACTCCATTTCCTTCCTATGTCCCATATTAATATGTTTAACTGAGTATAGAAATTAAGATATGCAATAGGCTTGATGGTAAAAAGGTAAACCAAACATATTAGATAAAAATTAATTCAATAGGTAAACCTTTTGAATTATGAAAAAAAAAAAGAATAAAAAATATAATTTAAGTTGTAGCAATCTTATACAAATGGCTTAACCTATATAATTTGTTTTCTAAAGGTGTGTTCTTAAGCCATTTTTTTCATTAAAATTCCATCAATAAATCATCAAATTAATCTTTCCACTCCAATTTATTCTCTCACAAACATCTCATCAAATTTTTTAAACTTTTGAAAAGTTTTCATCCGAAAAACAAAGCCTAAATTCCAAGTTGTGAACAAATAAAAAATGCAGCCGTTCATATACGTTTTGCAACATTCAAGGCTCTTTTCTAGGCGTGTTTTTTGAATTGTGTCTGGTCATGTCATGGAGAAGGACATGATTATACTGTCTGATCTATACAAATATTCAGAACCGGAACTCATTTAAGATGTCAATAAATATTTTTAAGGAGAAATTTAAAAAAAATAAAATTCAGGTAGGGAGTTAGTTTCTTTAAGGCTCAGTTTAATGCAGGTAGGGAAAAAAAATTAAAAAATTTGAGAATGTGTATTTTAATTGATAGATGGAATACATGTGAATAAGAAAATTTAAAAAAAATATTATTTTATAGAGAATTAATAGATTTAAGGTTGTTAAATGTATTGAGACCGAGAAAATTGAAAAATAATTTAGGAAAAAAATAATTGTGAAATGAGGGTAAAGGTATGTTCTTTAGCAAAGAACTTCGAACAAAAGGTTGGAATTTTAAAAAAAAAAAAAAAAACTGAAAATTTTGGGACGGAAAGTTTGATTTTTTGGAGTAAGAAAAGAAATCTTAGAAGTGTGTTCCCAAAAAAAAAAAATCTACTTTAATCCTCATGCTAAAAGCTAATAAAGGGTCAGTTCATTGTACATGAGAAAAAAAATTCTAGAATTTTTTTTTTTTTTTTTCAATTTTCAATACATTTAACAATCTTAAATCTATCAATTCATCATAAAATAATATTTTTCTTAAATTTCTATACTCACAT
>JBBYHH010313952.1:0-20982 GCA_038382905.1 Daphne laureola | reverse complement strand
TAATTAAAAGTGTTAGACTGACAGGTGATCTAGCTGGGAACCTCATATTGTTATGCTTAAGTTGTGTAACTGGGACTAAGGCCGGGTTATGGATATAACCCAAAGTATTTGCTGCGTAGGAAAGGAAGAATGATCTTCACCGCCGCCCTCCCGGTCCCGCGTCCGCTTCCATCGGGCCGTGTACAGTGGGGGTGGTGACACACCGTCCTCCTATCATTTTCCTTGTCATTTTCTTGTAGTGTCAGGATTAATTCATGAAGCGCAAGTTGTCAGAAGTAAAGGCAAGTTAGAGCACACTATCAGTTACCTATTTATTATTCGTGGATGACAACCTTATATTTTGTAAAACTAACCGCAAGGAGGCGCTGAATTTAAAGAATATGTTACAGCAATATGAAGCAGTTTTGGGACACAATATAAATTTTGATAAGTCGAACTTGATTTTTAGCTCAAATGCCTCGTGCTAGGATAGAGGTTAAATTTATGTGGACATCTGGTGTAACATGAATGTAAAAATGTTGAAAAATATCTGGGGTTGCTGACGTGTGTAGGCAGGAACAAGAAGGGGGCTTTCAACTATATCAAAGAAAGAATTGCTCGACAGACTACGCGTGGTTTTCAAAGTCACTCTCTAGATCAAGAAAGAAAGTAATGATTAAGGCAGTGGGTCAAGCAATTCCAATATACGTTTTATGGGGTTTTTTTATATTCTGGATAAATTGTGCAGTGATATGGAAGTGATTCTGGATAAGTTCTTTTTGAACCATGGAAGTAGGAACTGCGGTTTTAACTTGATGCGGTGGTCTCGACTTGTTCCAAGTAAGCAAACTAGTGGCTTGGGGTTTTGGGATCTCTCCAGATTTAAGTTGGCCATGTTAGCCAAACAAATATGAAGACTAATTCAGAATTACAATTCTTTATGTTCCCAGGTACTTCGTGCAAAATACTATCCAAATTCTTCTTTCATGTTGGCAGAAGAACGCTAGAATAATGCTTCTTATATTTTACAAACTTTGATGAAAGGCCGGAAGGTTCTGAAAATGAGGGTCAGATGGTGGATTGGAAATAGAGAACAAGTGCGCATGTGTCATGACCCATGGATTCCGGTCAACTCATTGTTTCAGCCTTCTACTCAGCTACGGTTTCTTGTGCAAGATACCTCTTTTAATTTTTTCTTTCTGCAAGGGTGAAAAGAATGGGATGGCCGATTGTTGCGCTATATTTTTTATCCACGTGATGTGGAGTAGATTTTGAGGATTCCTATCGACAACAAGGATATTCCGGATGTACTAATCTGGATTTTAGTGGAGAGGGCATATGCACAGTGAAGAGTGTGTATGAGGTCTTCATGTGTGATAAATGGCAAAGAAATAATTCTAGAGGGGCCCCAAATGTTTTATGGAGGGTGATTTGGGAGGCAAAAGATTTTAACAAGGACAAGAATTGTATGTGGCGTGTTTCCCAACATTTTCTTCCTACCAGAATGATTCTCAAAGCGCGGAATGTGATAGACGAGGAGGAGTGCCCAATGTGCCTACAGTAGCAGGAAACTACGATCCACATCTTACGGGACTATGAGGTTGCAAAACTTTTATGGCTTGCAAGCAATCAAGGACGGGCCATTGTGGGGGCAGAAGTAGAAGTACGGGACTGGTTGTTCAACAGAAGAATGGTGCAAGTTCATGTTGACAACATCGCTTATATGGAGGAATTAGAATAATGAGACGTATGGCAAAGGCACATCGACAAGATCGAGTTTTAGTTGGCTTTTATCACAACAACTCATGGAAGTTAATTGATCAACACTATTTGGATCTTTATCGAGGCCATATACATGTTGGTGCCCTTCGCCATTCGACTGGATCGATATAAATTCAGACGTGGCTGTTGATGAGGGTGGCGGATGGTTGGGTGTTGGTGTCGCTGTTCGTGATATGGAGGCTGTAATCCTGGCAGTCCTAATGATGAAAGTGCGAGGACTTACCTCATCATTTTTGGGTGAAGCACTTGCACTGTATGAAGGTTTGTTACTTGTCCAGGCTCTTGTGCAGGATTATTGTAATCAACTGAGTGGAATCATACAATTACACTATTGGATCAATAATTTTTATGTTGGATCATGAATTTTTACAAAATTATTATGCACATTTCTATGAATATTAAAAAGTCAAATTTTAACACTTTATTTCCCTCTTTGAAATTAGATGTCTGATAATCCCAACAAACCCGGTTTCAAACCACCACACATCTCAATAGCTCAATTCCCCATTAATTTCTAATTTATTTTACCACCAACTCCTTCGTCCCCGTCCCTCTTCCCTCTCTTCCCTTCTCCATCAACAAACAGAAGATCTTCTTCCCAATTTTTTCATTTTTTGATATAGATCTATTTCCCAAATAGACCTCCCTCAAAATCCTCATCCAACCTCCGATTCGTTGAACTCCTCGCACTTCTGCCATCCTCCGGATCTCTGTATGTCACCATCCACCACCGCTCAGTTTGTCGCTGAACCTCCTCAACACGTCGTCGGCTCTTCGTGAGATCTATTGGCCCGCGTCGGGCTCTCGTTCACAATATTTCAACACCTCACGTTGTCGACAGGAAGCGCAAAAGGTAGATCGCTGAGGGTTGTTGTAGCTTAAGTCCCGTGGAAGAACAAATTGAGAGGGGTTGTTGATTTTGGTGACAACAGTTGAATGAGAGTAGAAATAAAAGAGGATGGCATAAACTATAAATAAATTGTATTCTTAAGCATTTAAGATACGCATAAACGCATCCCAAAATTACTAAAAAAAAGTAACTTGGTTAGTAAGTTTCCTAATTCGGCACTTGTTGAAAGTTGAAGAAGGCCACGGGAGTTGAATTGATGAATCACTAGCAAGCATGAGGTGTCTTCTTCATGGCTTTTTAAGGATAAAGCCTTAAAGTTGGGATGTTGTTTCAGTTTGCCTCATCGTTCCAATACCATAAACTTGTCCAAGCCTCCATTGCCGGAACTCAGCTTCATCGCACCAAATCTTCATTTCTTAATGAAATTTTAAAGTACTTATCTCAAAATGATCCTTGTGGAAAGTAAGGAACACCGTTCATTTTAAATTTTATTTTTGGAAGCTTGTTGGTTCAGGCTGAGCAAGTGGTAATTAACGTTTTGGTATCGACAGAACAAAACGGAATAATTAGGGGGAAAATTTCCGAGTTTGCACAGAGTTTGTTGTCTTGGTACTTGTGAAATTTAAAAGTAAGGGTTTCAACACTTCTCTCGACTTCGCATTATGGGTTGTTTATAATATGTATGTAAGAGGGTGTTTCGGCTCCGTTTGTCACCAAACTCAAGAGGTAGAAAATTTTATCGATGAAATCAACCTATGGATTTATTCTTGGTATATCTATTTAGTTTTTGGTACTGGTAATCTTTTTGGACATGTTGGCTTATATGATGATTTTCCGCACCTATAAAGTGTATGACTGGTTTAAATGAAATTTCTCTACATCCAATGGTGTATGACGAGGATATGGTAATATGAAATTTCTTTGCATCCAAGGGTATATGACAAGGATATGACAGTTGGGTTTTCGGGACCCAAGTTGGTACCAACTATTTCATCGAGGATAACCAAGCAGGGCTTGGCGAGGGCTACCGAGAATGACCCATGGAAGTCTTGATTGATATACTTATTTGGATGCTTGTCTTATTATGAATTCTGCATTGCATATGATATGTATGCATGCATTATGGATGAGCATCTGGTTGAGTACCATTGTGAATATGTGTTGTGGTTTTCATTGTTTTTTCATGTTTTATTTGTAGGTTCCCAATTCTTACTATAATTCTTGAAGAACTATGCTTATTCACCTTACTAAGTTCTCTTGTGAGGACTTACCCCTCATACATCATCATTTCAGGGAAAGAGCAGATTAAGTGATTCAGCTCGTAGCTTGATCAGTTGTGCTTAGTTTTTATTAAACTTTCAGGTATTGATAGTTCCATTGTGGATTATTATGATCTCGAGATTATGTTTATATTATATCCACCATGGCCATGATTAATGGTTGTACTTAATGTGTATTTAGCAGCAGTGGTAAGGACCTTACTTCGGAGATTTTGGAATCAGTGAGGGAAGAAGGATTATTTCACCAAAGTTTAAGTATGTATTCTAAAAGGATAGTGTGGCTCTATATATGTAAATGACATATATGCATGGTGTTACCATCAGGTTTAAGGTCTGACATAGTAGGGTTTTGAATATACATATTTCAGAATGACTCATGGCTCTGTAAATGTTCTATATATGGTTTAGCATGTTTGTTTGGGAACAAGTTGAGTTTAGAATGCTCATGGATGACATCCCTGGGACTTTTTGAAGAGAAAGCTGGTGAGATAGTGAACTGAAACTTATACGGAGACCTTCTTAAGGCTTCAGTAATATGAATAATTTGTGAATTCAATATCTAAATGGCAAACACCATGTACCGAAGGAGGTCATCAAGATCGGTTACTTCATCTTTCATCTTTTCTTTAGTTTCACGATGAAGCACAACTTCATTACGCAGCTCAGAGACCTCCCCCTAACTTCAGAAACCTCATTCCTCAATACAGAAACCTCAGAGATCTCCCCCTAAGTTCAGAAGCTTTCCTCATTTCAGAAACCTCCTCTCTCAGTTTGACAACTTCTTCCTCTTCAACATATTGAAATGAAGCAACATCGTGCTCCAACAATGGAATACCCCCTAAATGTTGATTTTCCTCTTCATAAGATCCACTACTATTCATTGTCTCTTCTACATCATCTTCATAATTCAGGGCCTCACCATCTAGACCCTGCACAATGAATAAAATATCACATGTCAATATCATCAAAAACAGCATCGTAATACAAGATTAATAATATAAGTGACAAAATGATGATAATACCTGATAGTGAGACATATAGAACCTCATCAGTTTAGGAGAGAAGTAAACAACATGGGCCATATCTCTCGGTATCACTACACCTTTTGCGAGCTCGTGCAAGTAAAACATCTACAAGAAAGTTATATACAGGAAAAACTTAGAATACAAGTAATAAATAAAGTTCATAGACAAAGAAAGTTCTTTGAGAATACAAGTACTAAACCAAACCTAAAAAAATACTGAGCATCCACACAATTTCTTCTGCTTTTGTGTACCTTCAAGACTCTTGCAAAAACTTAGAATGTTTCTCATAAGTTCATTAAATGCATAAGTTTCTCACCGCATCTGAGCACCCTCTGGATAGTCCACAACATGTTTCAAAATTCTTGTTGTGAACCCTTTACTTGAAGGTGCACAAACCATTGTCCTCATGGAAAATAGATCATATGCTACATGAGTAAGAAATGGGTCTTTAATATCATTCTCCTTCAATACTTTCTTCACTAATGAGTGATCCACATAGGTACGCTTTGTCTCAACCTTGCAGAATGTTGAGATAAGATCTGCTAGGGGGCGTTAAGCCCTTGCACTATTGATCTTCTCCCCTTGATCATCAATACCTATTATGAAAGTAAAGGCTTTCACACTTAATTTATAGACATGATTATGAAACCTTAGGGTTCTCAATTTGGTGTCAAAATTCATCACTAAGTCATTTATCAAAGACCTCTGCTGGACATAACCCTTCAAGCCCATCAAACTTCTAAATGGACTACCTTGCAGCATATGTCGCCTATCTTTACTTGCTTCATAAATAAAAGGAAGAATATACTTTAGCTGACATTTGAGCATGATATCATTTGCCTCATCACTCTTTGAAACATCATCAAACCATAAAAGCTTATCCTCAACCGCCATAGTTTCCAACAAACACTTAGCACTTTCTATTTTCTCACCACTAACATCACCTAACTTCATTTTATCCTTGTAAGCTTTTCTGAAATCACAGAAAATTAAAATAAGAAAATTATTTTAAGTATTTCATGTATAAGAAGTGTGAAACTTACTGAAAGTTGTTCCAAGCATTTCCACCAATTTCGTTACTTATGATCTTTTTCAAAGGACGAGCATTGATAATTTTACAGAAAAAGTAATCAATGCAATGATAAGAGAAGAAGAAAAAAATGCAATTCAAACAAACATCCATATAAAATTCAAACGACGTAGTCGGTTTTCCTGAAACTCTAAACTCTATTTTCATAAAGTGAAACATGTTTTCTAATCTCAGACGCATTTTTTTTAGGGATTCGCAAATGACACATTGTAGGCACTGGGATTCTGAAATTGATGAACACCGAAACCCAAAACTGCGACAAACAACCATATAACCAAATTTAACAAAAATCATTATCTTTTCTTGGTCTATTGACATGCAACACCTTCTCTTTCAGGCAGTTTTAAAAAACTCTTCAATTGTTTGCTCTAGTTGAAAAATGTGAGACCTTAAATCTTTCTAAAATAGAAAGCTTTGATTTTCTCCTGAAGCACCCTCTCTCAAAAAAATGACTTTCCACTGCCAGAATGGTGGAGTGGAGGACTGTAGCTTCGAAGAAGGAGGATCCAGTTTCCAAGATAATGGAAGAAGAAGAGTCGTTGCAATTTTCAAATGGTGGAGATTCTTAGATTGGAGTGGAGGAGTGGAGTGTAGTCCCAAGTATGGCAAAGAGGGGGTGAATTGGTCTTAAAACTAGTTTAAAACCTTTTGGATTTACCACCAAAACCATCAATACGTTGATAGATCAGAGTTGAGTATACTTGCAACAACAAGATATCAACGCATTGATGGTGTGCATAGACAGACATATGTAGAAGAGTGAAGGATACACACATTTTTAGAGGTTTGGTCAACTCGATCTACGTCTTCTACTCATGTCACACTTGAGATTTTTGCCACTAGAACTGAGGCCTGATACACAGGTCTTTCAACAAGGCTTCCTGACACACATGACTTTACGCCTAATACCTGACTAACAGGACATAATTAATTGTCTGACTAACATGACTTTCATAATTTCTTGACACACAATACTTGTACAATGACTTCTTGACACACAAGACTTTATGCCAAGGATGCCTAACTAGCAGGACTTAGAGTGTTGAAAACAATGTTGTGATCAATGCGTTGATCGAGTATCCTATAAACCTTATTTATCATTGGGAAGTTTCACTTAATTAGGGATGAAGAACTGATCTATCACCACCAACTAATGAAGTTGATCTATGTACGCTCTAAAGAAATAGCCTTGTACAATAAAATATGTAAGGAGCAGAAGGCTTCTTTGATGATGAACTCTTTGATGTAGTCAAAGCTGGATGTAGATGATCTTTTGGAGGATTGCTTTATGAATGGTAGTTCGGGAGTTTTCTTGTTTTGTGAGAGTGAGTAGGATGATGAAGAGTATTCACAGAATGTACAGAGTGTGTCGATTGTTGTGTTCTTTTTCTCTTCTTTCTTCTTCTTCTTCTTCTTCTTCAGCTTTTATAGACTCCAAGATGTGCATAATTAGGTAGGAGCATCTGGAATTATTTCATAACCGTTGTGCATGAAACTTATTCCTTTTGGAGCTTTCTGACCGTTGGTTAATTGATTTCTAGTCATTGCAGATCCTCATAGATTTATGTCATCTTCCATCAATGCGTTGATAAAGAATGGATTCAACAACTTGATGGATTTTCTTCTTTGATAGCTTCAAACTTGTAAAACATGAAGCTTGTATTTTGAGTTTCTGTCCATCCACGCGTTGATGCTTGCTGCATCACACGCTTCTTTGGTTTGTTTCCTTATCTGAGATGATTGTATCTTGTCAATTCGGGATTTTCTTGATGTGATGAAGAATATGATTTGTTGCTTCCATATGATTGATCTTCAGCATGTATTCTTCGATTATCTATGAATATGACTAAGAAACAAGTCCACATTAATCAAGAAATTTGATCTAAATGATCAAATACCGAAATATGCATTGTGTTCTTTATAACACATGAATTCTTGCACTTTTGCATACTTTGCATTTTAATCCCAAACTTTTTTTACCTTATCAACCAAGAAATAATAATCTTGGTGAAGATACTAGATTTATCAAAACTTTGCAAAATGGTCCTCAAGGTTTGGAATCATCAAAACAAAAGGTTGAAGACAACAAAGTCAACAATCTCAATCTCCACTTTTTTTATGATGACAAAACACTTCAAGAAGTTTTGATAAACCTTTAAAAATTATTTCATAAAAGGTCTCATAATTGAGTATATGCTCCTCCTCAGGATGAGCTTTTGAAAATACATTTTTCAAACCTGAATACATTCTCCCTTGAAAGTATTCTACCCTTTAGGAAAATAGTTTTGAAAAATGATAGTGGAATTTCAGTGCATTGTATCAAATGAGACAAGCTTTCCCTTACCTCTTGAACATATTTTCCCCCCTTTTTGTTCTCATAAAAAGGTACAAGTTAGAGAAGTGCATATGTAAGATGTGTAAGTGAGACTAAATGTATTACTAAATTTTCATCAACCTGTTGATAGTCCTCTTATCAACGTGTTGATAAACATAAAGTGATACAAATAGTATCCTTGTAATATCAACGACACTTATGATGTATGAATGCTCATAAATGAATTAATATTGAGCAATTGAGTAGATTCAAGTGTAAGAAGGCTCAGTAATGATGTCATCAGTATTGATATGATCAACTCATTTATAAGAGATGATAGTTTATCTTTGTGATCAATGCATTTATAAAAGATGATAGTTTATCCTTGTGATCAACTCATTTATAACAGATGATAGTTTATTCTTGTGATCAATGCATTTATAACACATGATAGTTTATCCTTGTGATCAAATCATTTATAACATATGATAGTTTATTCTTGTGATCAATGCATTTATAACAGATGATAGTTCATCCTTGTGATCAACTCATTTATAAGAGATTATAGTTTATCCTTCATAGAATGAGAGTGATCAATTTGCTTCAGATATGAGGCATGATATTGCACAAGATTGCAGTGATCAACAAATTCAACACACATATCAGACCACCAGTGATTAATACATGCATTCGACTTAGATTTAATCAAGAACATGAGTATTGCATAGTGAATAACCTGTTTGATTTACTAAGAATGTCCCTTTTTGAAGGGTTTGACAACTCGTGCATATTCTAACATGATTAAATGTATAAAAGGAGGGGTTTGGATTCTCAACTTTTAAACAAACAATGCAGACAGCAAAGTCAATGCTTCAGTCAAAGCAAGTTTAGTCAATGCTAAATTCACTGTAATTCTGACCGCTCCTCTTTTAGGATTAAGCTTTTTTGTAGCCGCATCATAGTGTTCTGGCTTTGGATGATGAGCATATCACCTTTAAAATCACAAAAAAATAGTTTATTGATAATGTGTTCATCATTCAAAATCACATCATTATGTTGTGGTTGCAAACAAGTTAAATCCCCTCTTTTATATTTTAGGGTAGGGGTAGTACAATAATTTCACTCACTTTTTAATTAAGTCATGTTCCAAATAATTTTAGTGTTTTAAAAAAAAATTACTTCTCCTCCATAAAGATTGTTGTATTTAAATTTTATTAAGATAAATAATGATTAAAAATTTCTAATAAATATATCTAAAAAAATTAGATTACAAATTATGAGAAATATATATATAGATCATTTAATTTTATAAGTTTAAAATTTCATAAATACATTATAACGTTTTCACCGCTTTGATTGTAAGGCAGAGATTGCAAACTCCGATGAAATTGTCAAAGTTCATGGCCGCTAATTTCTTGCTGCAGCCTCTCCGGTGGTGGATATCCGACCCTCTATCGAATTCATTATAGAATTATTATCTCCAGCGACTTCAATTTAGAAATTGAATCGCTGCTGGATGAAGATGCAGAGTTCCACAAAATGATTTTCAGTTAAGTCTTGGAAGGAACTATAACGAGCGGAGCTGACGGGAGTTCTGGGACCGAAACCGTAAGTACTCGTTGTAAAAGGCTAGAACTAATTGGAAAAGCCATAATTACTACAAAAAATTATAATTCAAATAATGAAATTTACGAGTAAGTCAAGTAATTGTCCATTTAAAACAACAACTTTCACTTATTGAAGATCACCGCTTATGATCTACTTGCACAATAATACATTGAAAGATGAAGTTAGAAGACATTGCGGTAATTTCACAAACAACAGCCTAATTATGCTTCTTGTTTTACGGCATGCAGCACCACCACTCATAGCTCATAGGATACGAGCGTTCTTGGTTCGATGTGGAGATATAGGACTCGGAGCATGAAGTTACGAAATCACCTTTGTGTAAAACATAATCTCCGCCATTGTTTACACATTCTCTATATGAATCCCAGTCCAGCTCTGCAATAACCCTTCCTCCTCGAGAAAAATAGAAGCAAAAACAGGGGAAAAGAACATGGTATTAGTTTTTGGAAGGGTAAATTACAAAGACCTCCGAGGTTTGGTGAAACTCTCAGTTTACCTCCTCTATTTTAAAAAATATACAGTTACCCGCATGAGGGTTAGTGAAACCTTCAGTTATCCTCTTTGACCATTTCTGGTGTTAGTTGACTCTTAAACATTTTAGTGGTAATTACACTAATTGACTCCAAAATAGTTAAGGGGTAGCCTGAGCTCACCTGTGTTGCAACGGTATGGGCTCGTCTGCGTTTCTGCGGCCTAAGCTCGTCCGCATCGTGATGGTGATCAAGCGATAACGACGGTTAGACAGGGTGGCTGGTTGGGGAGGGAGAAATGAGATAAATAAAATCTTAGGTTTGAAGTGTTAGGGGTAGAGATATTAGTGACAATAAGAATAATTAACCCTAAGTTTTTTATGGTCAACTAACACCACAAACAGTCAAGGGGGGTAACTGAAGTTTTCACTAAACCTCAGACGGGGTAACTGTATATTTTTTAAAATAGAGAAGACAAACTGAGAATTTTACCAAACCTCAGGGATCTTTGTAATTTACCCTTTTTGGAAAAATGGAATGTATCTAGTATCGAGGACAATAGTCATACTCCTTCTCTCCTTTTAGAAAAAAACTCTCCAAAAAAAAAAAACCTCTCGCTCCTGATACTTACGGTGGCCGGATCCGGCCGATCCCTTTTTTATTTTTTCATTTATTTTTTCATTTTACCTTCCCCTTCTTGTTCGGTTCTAGATTTTCTTTATTAGATTAGTTTTGTTCGTGGGTGTTTTCCTCATCGGAGGAACTGGTGTATGTTGTGGAAAATAACCTCGTGGTTGGGGGAGACAAAGGGACAGGAGATGTTGGAATGAAAGTGAGCAGAGCCAAATACGAAAGTACAAAAATCGATCATTTTTTGAGATAGAAAATGATCGATTTTGGAGGAGAGTTTGAGGGACAAGGGTGCGAGACGAGACACGAACTAGACTCAGGGTCAAATTTATTGGACGAAAGGCAATTTGGTGGTTCAGTTGCATACGGAGGAGGATGAGAGACTTGACAAACAGGTACGCTTGGGTCGGGTGTTTTCCTCAGAGGAACTGGTGTTGGTTGTGGAAAACCAACCTGGGTTGGGAGGAGACCAGTGGTAAGGTCATGGCCGGGGGTAGGGCCGAATTGACTGGGGGTGAAGTGATTCCACCTCTGAAGTGTTCGAGCGGTGGTATCTTGTCCGATTTAGAGTGTTTGGCAGAATCAAGGAGGTGTAGCAAACGTGGTGGTCGGAACTGATTAACACGATGGTTAATCTGGTGGTAGAGGGATCGATGTTTACAGTGAAAGTGGTGAAAGATGTAAGGGATACAGTGGACTTTGGACGCAGGTTTGCAGCTCCGATCAACCTCCACGATGGGGTTCTCAATTTGTACCGTTGCCGCGTTTTCCCCCCAAATATGCATGGATGGCCTTGAAAAGTGGTTGTTATCTATGTTTTGTTTTTCTATTTTTCGAAGGAAGGAGGCCAGGCATTTGATGTGCATTACATGGGGAGAAGGGGATTACTACAGGGTTTGCTGGACAGGTAGGTCAATAATTCCATAGAGATGCGTGAAGGTCGGACCGAAGTTGAGGTTGGGCCGCAGCTACACTAGGAGATGCTTGAAACGTGGTGTGGGCTAATGAAGGGGACTCTCGGACGATGATCCAACAACCAAGTGCACCGGCATGTCTGCAAGCCGGATGTATCCCCCCTATGCATTGCCGTCCAGATGTTGCTGCCGTCCAGATGTTGCTGACAACCGACTCGAAGGAATGCATCGCATCGGCCTTTCCAAGCCTCCATCCGGGCTCGAGACTGCCATAGTCACGACCACGATCCTCCTCGAGCGTCGCAACCTAACATCTGAGGTCACAAATCTTATCCATGTCCCTCCGATGTTGCTCCTCCAAGTCGACCTTGCGCTGAAATTTAAGATATGAAAATATTACATTTCTAATTATAAAGTTTCATTAAATTATAAATTTTAAAAAATTATAGTTTAATTACGTGAGACAGATGACTGAGGTGGCTCGAACAGTTTGGGTCGGCCAAGCCGTCCTCACGTGGATTGGCACATGACGGACTTGTAGATCGCGTCATCGATAAGTGGGAATGGCCCCTCTAGTCGATACTTCTCAATGAGAAACCTCTTGTACTCATCCTAATTAAAACAAAGAAATTTAAGTTAAATAATAGTAAAAGAAATAATAGTTTGAATTAAGTTAAAGAAATTGCTAGATCGAAAAGTTACCAAGATGATCGTTTCCTTGCCCAATCAGGTCTCCCCGAACTCCTCCATCCATAACTGACGCCCCGCTTCTTTGCATTGTCCAATAAAATGTTAAGTTATTCATAAATTGTATAAACTTACATATTTAAAAAGGTATAGTTAAAAGAAATTACAAAGTCCTCATAAATCATCGCTTTTGACTTGTTGTCAAATGACTTTATTTTTTGTCATTTCTCACTTTCTGCATTCTCTTGTTCTTCTCGGATTTCTCCTTGAACCCGTTTGTGTTATAATACTCGAACAGTTGCTTCCACTTGCCACGGTTGATTCTATGATTCTATCCAGAACCAAATCGATCCAGTTCAGGTAGTTTGGGTTGACCGGATCCAATGGATGCTTCCGCATGCACTTCTTGCATATGTTGTTGATCGTGTTCCAGTAGTAGTCTGCGAACCACGAATGCAACTTATTCGTGAAGTGGGGCTCCGTCCATGAATATTGTTGTTGTTACAATAAAAGTTATTGTTAACCATTTTAAATTTATAATAAATAAAATAATTATACAGGTAATTAACTTTTAAAACGTACCACGAATGCAGTAGTCTAGTCTGCCAGTTCATCTGCTGACTTTTATTTGTGAAGTGGGGTTCCGTCCGAAGAAGCGATTCGAACAAATTGGTGAAATCGCTTCCGGAACATTTTTTGATGTGAACTCCACAGAAATTCATAATTGTTTTAGTATATACAAATCTACATTAAAAATTACTAACATTAATTAAAACTCGAGACTTAATGTCTGATGAGAGCGAAGAGTCTCCCATCTGGTCCACTCTCCGGCGGCAGAACTGGAGGCGGGGTGGTCATGCTACTCATCTACGCTAGGCGACCGGTGTAGCGTCGTCAGGGACCTGATGAGGGTGGTCCCTATGTACCGACGGACTAGAGTACACCAGAGACTCCTGCGTGGGGTGAGAAGATAACAATTAATTACGTCACACATTACTGTCTATGTCTCTACCATTTTTTTTTTATAATTCAAGGTGCATGGGTCATATCCTATTCATAAAAGTACTATTAGTTAATCAAACTTTTATCTTCTGTATGCAGAACTGATATAATTACATGAATTTAGGTTGTATTTCATCTTAGATCCCCATTATACCATTTTTCCGGTCTATAATGCCCATAACAGGTATACCGAGGAACAAGACAAATGTATCCAAATTTATGTCATTATTATCAATTCTACACACACAACTATAAAACTTTAATTTGTCGATGATATACTTTTACAAACTGTCCTACCGAACAATCCATGAAAATGTAGAATATAGGAGTATTATTTTGCAACGTTATTCCAAAACATTGGAATAAAGTATAAAATAATATATTACTACAAGGTTTCATACACAGAAACTATGGCTCAACTAATTTAATTAAATTACATAAGCAAATAAAATTTAACAAATCAATACACTAAGCATAAATAAATTTAAATATATAATATTTATTACTTGAGAGGTACAACAAAAGTTGATGGTGTAGCTTCTACTCAATCCCCTAAATGCTATTTTGTTTAATTGTTGAGAGAAGAAAAAAAATATTGTTGAGTGTTAAAAGAGGAGAAAAGAAATTTTGTTTAAGTGTTGGGGAGACTTGTGAAGCTTTTATATATAGGGTGTTTATTGTGGCCTCTTTCACAATAAATGGCCGCAGTAGGTAGGGCACGTGGGGCACAAGACATTTACTACGACTTTCTTGTGGTTTGAGCTGCAGTAAATGTTACTGAAGTGGGTATTTACCGCGGGGAGATGTTTATTGCGACCCCAACCGCAGTAGAAGCCGCAGTAAAAAGCGTCATCCCCACGTAATGGTGTTTAAGATGGGGTTATTCGTTTATTGGTAGGGTTTGAGCTAGGATTCGTCCTATCAGAACAAATGCAGTTATAAAGGTTGTTTATTGATCCTTTTTTATTCAATGTGTATTTATAAGATGGATAAAAAATTTATCCTCCGGTGCAAGAATTTTTTTTGTCCTCCAACAAATAAATTTAACGGAGAGTTCAACACGTGAGTGAGTCCCTGACTTTTCTAAATCTTTTTTTTTTCACCTCTTCTTTTGCATTTTTTTGTGAGTGACTTTTCCCATTCTTTTCCAACTTGAGGATCCCTTCCTCTTCCTCACTAAATCGCACCATTTCTCTTCTTTCTTCAATGATGAATTCATCAGGAACCGATGTCAATGGAGTTTCGAATTCGCAAATAGATATGGAATCGCCTCTGACTTCCTCTTCTCCTCCACAAAAAAATCATCAGTGATGTCAGCACTCGCACCTTCTTCAAAGATTGGTCGTGCACCGGAGACCACGACTTGGCCGCGCACCAGACACCAAGATCGCGGCAGTTCACAGATTGGGTTGGCTTTGAGACGTAGATCGCCCTAAAGTGAAAAAAAAAAGAATAATTAGAAAAGTCACGGACTCACTCAGGTGTGTAACTCTCCATTAAATTTAACTGCTGGAGGACAATTTTTTTTCCTCCGCCGAAGGATAATTTTTGTATCCTTATAAGATATACTATAATGTATTGGTTAAATTCTTGAAAATTTGTAATGGATCCCCTCCACATTAATTTTATGACATGTGTTTCTATGTTTTACATTCTTTTCATCTCAGAAGTCTTGCAACACTAAAAGATACATCTAAAAAAAATGCAATGTGTCACTTTTTAGTAGTAACACTTTTCATTTCAACTTACCAAATTAACCTTTCATACTCTACTCAAACAATAAGATACGGAAATATAGTTAATATTGATCCATTTCTTTTCTAAATATGTTTCTCTACTATTTCAATGTTTGATTTTTTTACATGGATGGTTTGTTATTTAGTTTATTTGTTGTACATATGTTTCTTGGTTTTGATGGGCAAGTACATTTTACAATATAAAGAAAGAGCAAAATAGGAAAGTAAAAAACCCAATTTTTATCACTTTAAATCACATTTCAAATCAAAAAAATTGCAGAACATTTTGTATGGAGAGAATAACATACATTATATCAAAATATAAATGAACCCCTTATTCTAAAATTTATGGATCCGTCACTCATCCTAAGTTCTCAGTCTATGGGCTTTTTAGATTTTGGGTCTCTCCAAACAATTCAGGTGTCCTCTAAACAAACTCTTCAATGTTATCAAAGATTTAGATCTTTCAGAATAAATGGAGTCGTGAGAGAGGAGATGAATCGATCTCAAATGAGTTTGTTTTTATCATTTAGAGGTCTTCCCTTAATCTCGTGACAATATTGATCTCGTGACAGTATTGAGTCACTTTAGAGTGCGCTTTAGCATACTCTAAGTGCTTAAGAATTCAACTTATTTACATATTGTGCCATTTCTATCTGTACCTATGTCACCATCATCCACTCTCAGGTTACCCAACTCTTTCCTCCCCCGCGCCGCCTCCCTCTCCCCCTGCCGTGGTACATGTCCCTCATTTTTCCTGTCATCAAGCTCATGATCAACTGATCCCAATCAATAAGAGAAATTGCAAGCCTATGACTAGACACCAACCTCAGTAACCTATAAATTCAGCTCAATTTCATGCTACGATCCGGACTAAATCTTATATACAAATGCTTGCATTGATTCTGTACAATCCTTATCCATTATCATTGTATCGATGTGTTTACTGAAATCAATTAAGCATTTGAGTGGGAAACTATTTGCTCATTCACGTTGGCGGAGATTTTGAAGTTAGGATTTTCAGTGTGTTAGCTGAATTTTGTATATCACTTTCATTGTTGATTCACCAATAATGGACTTTTTTAGACAAATGTTAGGTTCATTTTTCCCTTAAAAAATAGATTTTGTTTGGTCTTTTCCTTCAAAACAACAATAAACAAGAAGTTAATAAAGCATTTGGGGTTGTGTTGTAGTCCACTCTATCAGTAAGCTATGCCAAGATATAAAAAAAAAATGGTGTTGTTAACGGATGTCCCGGGACACTTTTAAAGTGTTTTTATGCCTTTTTCATATATCAAATCTTTTCTTATCTTGTTTCACTATAATTATTACATAGATAGAGAGGTATAAAAAAAAGAAATAAACTTACCCGTTAACTGTGGGTGATTTATTGTAGAGAATTCATGATCCTTGAGCGAAAATCTGTGTTCTGACGTAGATAACTCACTAATCCAATAACAAAAAAATTGTAATTTAGTTGAAAATTCATGATCAAGTGATGAAATTGATGATCTGCTGTAAGAAATTCGTGATCTAACTTTGAAAAATTCTGATCCATAGACAACTCACTGATCCAGTAACAAAAAAAAATTAGTTGAAAATTCATGATGAAGTGTTGAAATTGATGATCTACCATAAGAAATTCGTGATCTAAGGGATGACTGCTCTGTTTTATGTTGTTCTCTGCTACTGTGCTCCAATTGTTGCTGGAACTAGCTGTCGTGGCTGTATTTTGCGCGGCTGTCCTGTTACAGAATTGAGTGCTGCAGTAGGGGACTATTCTCCATTTTTTCTTGTTGTAATGTGTTTAGCAATAAGGTTGATGCATCTCGATAGAGCACTACCAATTGCTATCCACCTGTACTCTCTTCCCTTTTATACTCTCTTCCCTTTTATAATTAATGATACACCTATTGTTGTGCAAAAAAAAAAAAAGAAGCTAACTTTGAAAAGTACTGATCCGGTACTGAAATTTGTGAGTACCGTAGAGAATTCATGGTCGAGTAGTATACCAATTCATGTTACAAAATTCATGATCCACCACTGAAATTACTGATCTATTATAAAAAAATCATGATACTTTTCAATGAACAGTAAATAAATATGTCAAAATCTAAATGGACTCCGAAAAAAGTATAAAATCATATGATATATGGATCTCTTTTTGTTTGTCTTCTTTTTTTCTTTCCATTAAATTAATTTTTTGTAATTTTTTATTACAGATTAAAAAGATATGCATTTTTTAAGAAATAGTCAAATAAGGAAATGGCATGATTGTAAAAAATAATACTTCTTCAGTAAATTGGATGTGTCACTTCAAATGGCGCATTCTAACCTCGCCCGATAATATTTGTCATCGTGTGGAGTGTTCGGTTGTTGGAGTTAACATTGCTTAAGTCGCTCTATCATACTCCATCTGTTCCATAAATATTACAACATTTCGTTTTCATCATTTAATCTATGTTTTTTTTTCTTCAACATATTGACATATAATGTCAAATAATTTCTATGCATATGTTAAATGAATGTGTCTAGTTTCTAAACATATTTTTTAAAATTATTTTTAACAGATTCTTCTTTACTAAAAATTGAATCAAATATAAGGTGAAAAGTCAAATATCACAATCTTTATAGAACGGAGATAGTACCTTTCATCAAGTGTTTTACACTCGATATCTTTTGGCAACTTTCTAGTTCATCTTTGTTTTTTCCGTCTAGGTAAGGTTGCTTAGTTAGTTTTGTTCTTATTTTTTCCATTTGCTCCAACTTTTATACTTTGAACTTCTTTGATTATTAATTCTAAGGTCTTCTTGTTTGAGCAAGACGGCTTGATATTAGCATATAAAAATAATACAAGCCAGGTGGAAAACATAGCCAATAGGGCACAACCCAAGTAGCTGGACAAGAAAATCAAAATGTCCAGGAAAACTAAAACTAAGCACGCAAACAAAGAAACCAACTAGACGCAGCAACCGATATCTTGCAAACTGTATCGGACACTCCAGTAGGAAAGACAACGAACTTCCAACAAAGCCCAAAAGGCTTGAGAACAGTAGAAGATGTCATGGTGAGGTAATACAAATCCGCGATAATGACCAAACGTACCAAACTAGATGCAAAAGAGCTAAACGTCACCTCCCCATGACTTTGTGCAAATAGAAGATCTGCCAAAAACCAACAAGAGTATACCAACTAGCAGGAACAAGAGACAGTGCATAAACCACAAAACACTAGGAAAGAAGGAAAAATCAAAAACCAGAAAGAGACCCAAAATCCGCACGAAAGGAGGGGACAAGGGAGGTCTGAAACCAATTCCACCCCCACCCCCAACGCCTAAAACTCAGTACTCCATGCGAAGCAGGAAGTCCTCCTGTACTACCAAACACTGACCTACCGCCTCCGTTACTGCCTCCGTTACTGCCTCTGAAATACGCGACTTCTTTTCACGCCCATGTCTCCCCTACCATGAGGAGACTTGGCAGGAGCCCTGAAACGAGACACATCTGTGGAAGGCTGGCCCACCAGCACCTCAATCAAAGTAACCTAGTTGACCGGGACCAGAGCCGACTCATCATCCGCCCCACTCGGTAGACCTCCATGCAAAAAGTGTTCCTCTTGCATAGTTGTATCCTCCACAGGAGTCTGGGAGGCCGCCACAAGTGGAGCCGCTGGATGTGCCTAAGGCCCCGGACCCGCAGGCATTGCCGCAGTCGTTTGCCTACCGCTAGGTAAAAAGTCTCACGGCTCCTCCTTCATGAGCCTGGATACTTGAGCCACTCACCAAAATGATTTCCCCCTACAGAGTCATCAAAAGCAACAAGACACTCCATCTCAAGTGAGTGCAACGTCCACATCGAAAGTAGAAATCAGTGAAGCTTTCGTACTACAGAAGGAAAGATTTTTTGACACCTTCAATAGTTACTTTCAGAACCCTCCGCAGTGCCTTTGTGATGTTAATAGAAACCCTAACCCGGAGAGAGGGGCCATTCACATCAATTTCCCTCACGGGACCAATGAGAGAAGCGAGAGACGAATCCATAGAAATAGATGGTGCATTAACATACGTCAGCCAATCACCTATTTTCAAAATCATGACCACAAACTTTTTTGCATGATTCTGGTAACCTGATCCATAGTGTCAAACTGAAAGAGGATAACATTAGACCTTTTGGTAGTGGAAGCAACCCGAACCGAGTAGTCTACATCCGACCATGCATTCTGGAAGGATTTCTCCACAAGATCGGCCTGAATCGGACGTGCCGAGAAGATTTGCCCTGCCAGAACTGCACTAGTGCTAGGAATGAGGGCTTCCGGCACTGCGACAACCACAACCACAACCTCCTCATCGGCCGAGAGAGCTGGTAAGTCGCACATCAAGGGTGGCCATCATCAGGGCGCGAGACGACATGGAGCCGCATTGGAGGGCTTGCGATTGGAGTGAGAAAACAAGGCGGGGAGCAAGGTCCGATTGCATGCGGCTTCACAATGTAGGGGAAAGCGGCAAGGTTGGAGTGTCGTCGGAGGAAAGGAGTAGGCCGGATCGCACACTACCGTGAGGGCGATGGAAGAGCAGCAAGGGGATGTGCTAGGGTTTGGTTAACGATAATTCTAAGGTCTTTTAACTCTCAAATAAAAGGAAATAAAAATGGGTGATCACGATCAAGAGATGTCTTTCTTACGATCAAGAGATGTCTTTCTTATTAAAGAAATGATGAAATTGCAACGAGAGTAAAAAAAAAAAAAATTCAAGTCTCTCCAGATTTGGTGTCGATCTTCAATGGGTTCGAGCGCCTTGAGGTTTGGATGTTTAGTCTATGAATTTTCAGTGATGAAATCTCTGTTAGTAAGTTGCAAGGGAATTTTCACTGCACGGATTTAGGTGTGTTCTTAATCCTCACTTCGAAATGTAAGATTATTAATCCAATTGCGTGCCCTCAAAGCATGTGTTTTGGGTTCACTTAATAACCCCATTAGTCCAACTGGTTGAATTGATGCTCATGGTGTGATACATGCATGTGTTTGAAGGCATTCATGCATACATAAATAATATGCATGCACGTGCTTGAATATTGTCATGATGATCATAGAACATAATGCGGTCAAAATTCAGCGTAATTGTTTTTTATTAAAGACAAATTTTCAACTTTTACTTGAATTGGGCAATATTAGGGTTTTTTTTATAGGAAATTCTCACAACGATATTTTGTTTATACACAAGACTCAATTCACTATAACTTAAGCTGGGAGAAAACCGGTCATGAACACTTGATCTGGTGATCATGCTTTTGAGGATATTTGTAGAGGTCTCGAGTTTTAGTCTCTGGTATCTCCAATCCCCTACTCCTTTTCTATCAACAAAAAAAAAAACTCGGAGCAAACCGAAATGAGTGTCATTCGTGATAGGTGTTCATGCATGGGACGATTCCGGATACATAGATATATAGTAAGGAAAATAGCATCCATCCTTTTAAGTGTGGCTATCCTAGATATGGATAATATTTTTTTTGAAATGAGATATGGATAATCTTACGGTTTATATAGAGTGTGGATACATTGTGCCTATGGCACACCATGTGTGCCTCTAGATAAAAGAA
>JBBYHH010313841.1:0-12424 GCA_038382905.1 Daphne laureola | reverse complement strand
CTCAATCATATATCTAATGATCATTTTGGAATGTCTTTGTGACATTTCATCATGTTTCATTAGCGGTTACTCCTAATGACATCCTTTTAGTAAAAGTAAGGGTACTTTGGTAAAAAGACATGTCAAAGTGCAGGGTGTATGCAACCTGCCACATGAGACACACCCTTGGGGTGTTAACCACCTTATGGCTGGCCTTGAGAGGCTATTTTAGGCAAAGGGTTGCCTACTTAGGAAGGCACCATTTCTCTAAACGGGAGGTTACCAAGTGTAGGAGGTCTTAATAGCGTACTAGGGGCGAAAGTAACTTTCCTAGGCCAAAACAGTACAACTCTTAGCCTAGAGTGAAGTTAAAACCTCCCTTAACTTCCCCTCCTCATCTATAAATAGATGGAGGAGAGGCCGGCCTTGATACACCACAATTAGCATAAGAATTATTCTTGTTCTTCTTCATCTCTTCACTTTTGGCTGAAATTGTGTAGTCATTTAAGGAGCATTTCGAGTGGATTAATAGTGTGTCTCTTCCACACACTCAAACTCATCTCATACCTTCAATTCAGTCCCATAAATTGAAGGAAATGTGACAACACCATGGAAGAACTCAAGGGTGAATTTTGGCTAACACAAGGGAATGAGCATACATTTAAGAGCAAGGACTAGAATCCTTTTGAAGTATTTCAAGGTATGTGATACACCTCTATACTATCTCCCCTCTTCTCTTTCTTCTTCAGGAAACAAAAGGCATGATTACACAAAGACATCATGCTATGAATCTCTCATTTGTATATAATGATCCGCGTGTATGTAACATGAATGAGATTATGAAAGATCCTAAATCTTCATGGAAAACCCTAACCTCCTCATTATCAACACTTTTAGAGGTCTCCAATGGCTTCTTCTAAGCTGCACCTGCATCCATACATGCCTTAGCTTCTTTCTCATTCCATTTTTTGTAGAATTCTTCTCTCTTGTTGGTTTTCCTTAGACGTAGCTCACAAGCATCAAGGCCAAAGAACTCCACTAATTGTGAACTAGGAGCCTCATAGCTTCATCCAAGTTGAACTTTACCACTTCTCCCGCAACTCTCAAAGTGAGCAATCCTTGCTCCACATCAATTAGGGCCTTACCTGTGGCAAGAAAAGGTCTACTAAATGTGAGAGGTATCCTATCATCCTCTTCCATATCGAGTACTACAAAGTCCACTGGAATATAAAACTTGTCCACTTTAATGATCACATCCTCGAAGATCCCTCTTGGATAAGTGATGGATATATCCGCTAGCTATAGGCAAATGGAGGATGGTTTGACTTCTCCTAAGCCAAGTTTTTTACATGCGGACCAAGACATGAGGTTGATGCTAGCTCCAAGATCGCATAATGCCTTATCACAATGGTAAGGTCCGATGTCACAAGGTATGGTGAAGCTTCTGGGGTGTTTTAACTTCGGGGGTAGTTTTCTATTGATGATAGCACTAACTTCTTCCCTTACTTGGATCTTCTTTTCTTAGTGATCAAGTCTTTCAAGAACTTGGGATAAGTTGGCATCTCTCGAATAACATCAATGAATGGTATATTGATTTCCTCCTTCTTAAAGGTGTCTACAAACTTTGAGAAATGACCTTCATCATGCTTGATCCTAAGGTTTTAGGGTAGGGGATCTCTCTCATTATCCTTATGTTCACTTCTTTATCAATTCTCTATTTTTCCAATTCCAATTCCTTCTTGGACTTTTGCTGATCACTATTCACAGTAACTTCTTTTTCACTCTTCTCTTTGATTTTTTTCCTTTTTATCCTTCTCTTAAACTTCCATTAGAGGTTTCACACTCCTTAATGTCACTAGATGACAATATTTGCAATGTTCTTGCGCACTAGGCTCGGTGTCAGACGGGAATTTTCCTTTACTCACTGTCTTCATAGAAGTGGCTAATTGTGCCAATTGTGTCTCTAAATTATGGATGGAAGCTCTTGTATTACCTAGCTCCCCATCCAATCTCTTGTGTACCTCTCTGATTGACCTCTTAGTTGTGGATTCAACTTTTTACATTGATCCCATCATCTTTGAAAAAAATTGGTTTACCTTGTCCAAAGGATCCACTCCATATGATGAAGCTTCGTGCTGTCCACTCACTTGGTTGGATTGGGTTTGATAAAATTGACATTGGTATGGGCGGGGAGTTTTGTAGTAGCCTACTCCTTACTGAAACTGACCTCTATTTTTAGGATATTACACATATTAGCAATCTTCAATCATGCTGTCCTGAATTTCAGCAACCATTACTTGCGGTGGTGCCACTTGTTGAGCTTGTGTCTTCATAATTTTTGTAACCATAGTGCTAATGACCAAGGATCACAAAAGAAGTTGCTTGGAGGACAAGAATAGAGATCATGGGAATCAAGCTTGAGGAAGGATGCAAGAAGACCTCACATTGGCACCATCAACATCTGCACCATACTTGGAGAAGAATGCAGCATCATCTTGGTCAATGGAGGGCCACCAAAAGAATGCATTTTTTAAAAAGTCTCCAAAAGCATATCAAAGTGGTACTTAACTTGAAGAGCCAGCCATAAGCAGTCAGAAAATGCTCACTTTGGTCCTTGGAGAGCTTGGAATCGACCTAGAAACCCTCAACAATGCAAGGAGACCATTTTGGACCACATGACATCATCCTGTTAGCTTCTTACAAGACAAGCCGAAGAGTTCTAAGGGAGGGAGGATGTTATAGTCACCTCGTCCGGATGGTGACTTTATGATATTATTTGCCCGATGGTCAGGATTTTTCTATCATCAGGACTCAGTTTCAAACATGTGGGACATGTTTTCTGATAATTCTCATCTCCTGGGAATCTGTTTAAGGTCCATTGCCATGAGATTTCATATTTTGATATTAATATGTGAGTCCCGGGCCATTTTTCCAAATTTTAGTTTCAGGGGCAAAGTGATTATTTTGGAAAATTGGAGGAAAATGGACATTAAATTAGAAGACTAAAGTGGCACAAAGTGGGAGGAGATATTTTGGGTAATATTGTGAGATATGAAAGTATATAGATATTATTTCATGATATATGTATATTATATAAGTGGGATACACATGTCACCATGGTATGGTGTAGCAAAAGTATTTTATGATTAGTATGTGGTGGTGAATATTTATGGAGTGAAAAGGGTGGTAATTATTTGTGATATGGTGATTTAAAATAGAAAATAAAATGTGAGGTGGGAAGGAAATAAGGTAAAAAGGGAGATAAAAGAAAGAGAAAGAGGAAGAAATATTATTTTTGGATAAACACTTCTCCCTCGTTCTCTCTCTAGTTTGCCGATTTGCTTCTTCTTCTTCAAGGGGATTTTGCCTCAACTATTTACCAAATCTTCAAGAATTCTTCAAGGATTAAGAAGGTGAGGTTGTTTTCATGAGAGATTCATGATGGAACTATGTTTGGATGGTGATTTGAGCTCATTTTTTCTTCCTCTCCTTAGGCCAATTTTGTGAGGTGTTCTTGGACAAATTCCTTCATCAATTCCTTCAATATTTTCTTAAGGTATGCATGTATTTGAGGTTTTTTGGAAGTGATGTTAAGCTTTCCTACTCTATTTCATCATGTTGGTTGAAATAAGAAAGTTAGGGTTTATGATTCATGAACAAAGTTTGGAGTGAAATGAAAGTGTGTTTCTAAACTGTTGCTTGGATGATTAGTAACAAATTTCATGCTTGGGTGCATGTTTAATTCATGATGGTTGGCCGAAATGCATGTGGGCTGAAATTGAGGGGTGATGAATTAAAGTGATGTTCTTTGATAAATTGTGAAATTGTGTTGAATTGAAGTTAGAATTGAGTTTCTAAATTAAAATGGGGATGATTGGAGTATTCTCCCTTAATTGTGAATGTTGGCCGGATTTGATGTAGAGAGTGTATGTTGGTGTTCTTTGTTGGAATTATGGATTTGAGTTGGTTTAGTGATGCTTTGAGCTACTAAAACCATTGTTGAATTGTTGTAAAAAACTCTATTGGTTGCTTTTCCACGTTTGGACGAAAATGTGAAGTGGGTATGAGAGTTGGTGTTGGTTGATGTTAGATGATAAATTATGGTAGAATTGAGATTATTTGATGTTAAGAGAACATCTGTTAATACTTCAGTTGGTTGGTCATTTTTCCATGAATTGGCCAAAAATGATAAGTTTCTTTGAATGTTGGATTTTGATCAATGGATTGAGGAGTCAATTCATTTCATTGTATGATTGTTTAGAGTCAATTATGGTGGCTGGGGATCATGGAAATTCAACCGGAACTCTGCCGGATTACATTAGTGTATGATTACCTCAGGTTGCCACTTGAAGTTGAGTTTCATTAAGTAAGGGTTCAACTTTCTTTATATGCAGTTTGGGGTGCCTTCATGTATATCGGGTTAGTTGAGGCTACTTACTAGGTTAAGGGTGGGGCCCACTGACCCCCAAGGCTAGTTACATGGTAAAGTTAATGGTATGCACGTTTGAAGCTCGGGAAGCTTACTTAATCATCAATAGTTGATCAATTTTATGTTTCTGGTATTCTGTGATCATGGTGAACAATTTTGTGATGCTAGTGTGCATCGGCCAATGGTTGATCAATTATGTCATTACGACAGTTTTAGGGAAACCTATGCCGCTCCCTGGTACCATGTGTCTGTATGTATATGAACCCTGTGTTGTGCTATGAAAGTCTTCAGGGGTTGTCGTATATGTTACGTCCATTGGGACATATATGTGTTACATCTAGTGCGACGTATATGTGTTCTTCCGTTGGGACGTATATGTGTTCGTTCGGTGGGACGAATATGTGTTCGTCCGATAGGACATCTATATTTACATATCATGTGGATTTGCATATCATTATATGTTAAGTCCGGTGGCACATATATTTGTTATGTCTAGTGGGACGTATATGTGTTCCTCCGGTGGGATGAATATGTGTTCATCTGATGGGACATCTGTATTTGCATATCATTATAGATGTGATATTTATGTTATATAACTTATTAGTACATGGCATACTAACCTTTTTGTGTAGGCTGTGTTTTCAAACCATTACCCTTACCTAAGCCCTTACTGAGTTCTCTCGAAGACTCACCCCCTTATGATTATACTTTTTTAGTAGCTGCTAATAAGCAACCTGCGGAGTAGCTCCATTAGGTTTTCTGTAATTTTCTACTAGAGGTATTTATAGCTCCTTGGTCAGATTCTATTTCTATTTCGGGGCTAACCTCGTCTGAGTCTGATATTTGATATCTGATTACTTTGGATGAGTACATATTAGATGACTAACAGCTAACTCTTCTGTTTGTATTCAGCAGTAGAAACAGTATATCAAGGTGATAGTTGGTATCCTTAGCGATCCTGACTAGCTAAGATTAGTATGAATTCCGTTTTGTCGAGTTATGGGCTCTGTAGGCATAGTATGCATATGTACTTGTAGTTTAGAAAGCATTTTGCAATTTTCTCATTTGTTCAGCTGCTTTATGATTTTGGGATGTATGTTCACATGATCAACTGCTTTCTAATTTATGGATGTTTTATTTTACTCGGGAATATTTTCCCAGTTCAGTGGAGGGTGAGGCTCCTTTCTGGTGTATATGGTGTTGAGCGGAGCTCAACTTTATGATTGTGAATGTGCAATTCTTGTATGTATGTGATTATTGCAAAGTACAGGATTTTTGGCATCGCCAAAGTACGCTAACCTAGTGGCGTGACTAGGATAAGGGTAAGTTATAAGGGACCGGGTTATGGGTACCGCCACACCAAAGTCACACCCGTCCGATGTCATCCCCCTCCCCATCCCGCTCTATATCCTTCCGCACGTGCGAGGGGGTGACAACTTCTGTGCTGGAAACTTGGTGTAGTAAACTGTATGAACTGGATTAGAATATTGAGACTGATGAATGAGATCACTGGAAAGTAGTTAGTTGAAGATGTAATTGTGAACTAAAAAAACTGTGGGTAACTGCAAGTCTGTACCAAGGGTAAATATTGGATGAATAAGAAAAAGTAAGAAATGGAACTAACGAGAGCTATTAAATACAACAAAGTTTGCTAGGAGAGATTTGGAAAGAGTGACTGTTGTGAGAATACAAAGATTGAGAAAGAACCAAGTTTAAAACATGGAAGTAATGTAGTACAATATGACTGCAAGAAGATTTAGAAACTTGAATTGAAAATTGTTAGAAGAAGACTTGCAAAACAAGACACTGAAGTTTCCCCTGATGTTGCTACGTGTAGAAAAAAATTCTACAATGGACTTCGAGGACGAAGTCCTTGTATAAGGAGGGAAGAATGTTGTGACTCATCCTCTTGGACGTGTCCCAACTAAGTACAATTACTAAATATTGGGATAATTTAGAAGAATCTCCAAAAATGGAGGTTATTGGTAACTAAGAAGAAGAGTGAGTGACTCATTTATCAAAATTTAAAACTAGAGTAATTGAACTGAAGTATAAGGTGGAAATGGGGTTTATTTGTAGGATAGACAAAAGTATGATGGCCAAGTAATTAAAAAGAATAAAGAAAGAAAAATCAGCAATAAAAGGAAAAAAAAGAAAAGAAAAGAAAAGAAGGAAATCAAATTATTCTCTTCCTCTTCGTCCTCTCTCAACGTGACCGAGAATGGAGATAGAAGGACCGGAGCCGGTGCTAGGTATGACTTGCTGGAGCGACGAAGTGGAAGCGAAATGAGGGTGAGTGGATGCCTCGTCGGTGCGGGAGCCAGAAGAGACACGGAGAAAGGGCGCCGGCAGACTAGAGGCATGATCCTGATGCGGATAGACGGGGTTGCCGACACCATTGAAGTTGTTGGTGACTGGAGGAGCAGGTAATTACTCCCTCTCTGCCTTTTGCACGGTTCTGCTTCAACAAATTTGGGCTATTTCATTTATTGGATGTCTTTTCCCCAAAATTCCCATTGTGACTGATTACCTTAAAAAGCAAAATTGAACGGATTCTTGATACACTACTATGGTGTGTGTGTGAGATAAAGCTTTGACAATGATTTTGTGGTAATTTTTATACAATGCATTCTATTTTTGTGTTTCTGCCTAAATGGTGTTAGGGCTGATTACTGTGATGTTGTTTATAGATGGATTTTGTAAGTGTTTCTGAAAGTTTAAGGAATACTATTAAATAACTGATTAATTGATGTTAAAAATATAAATAAATGTCTTTGAAGATGCTTGTAGTAATATTTGGGTAAGGGGCTAAGACCACCATTTGATGATCGACGGTATGTATGCTTATGTAAGATTACTGAGATAATGTTAAATTAACATTAATAGCAACTATGTTGATGCCTATAAAAGAAATAAATTGAAGTAGAGAAATAATGGAGTTTTACTCCAATTGTTCAAATACTTTGTTGATGATACTGTAAAGGAATTTATTAGATGATGTTTATTAATTACTGTTGGTGCATTTGTTGATAATCTAAAATGGATCTTTGTTTGATGTATGATGACTTTCCATTGCATGTGAGCAATACAATATAGATATTGTGTTGGCCGTTATAGGTGGAACGTTTATTTGATAAGTGTTTGTGATCGAAAGTGTATCTTAGTTATTAAGGGAAGTTGAGTGGTTTAGGAGTGGCTGGTCACACGACCATTTGGTTCTACCATTGTCTCCCCTATAGTTATTGCTGCATAACTGGGAGATCTAGTGTAGATAAAGGGAACCACGAATGTCAAAGAACATAGTCGTGAAGAGTAGATTATAAAACATGCATGATGACTTTCGGCCATAGTGGAGTATTTGTAGTATTAGTCTGCTACTTATTACTGATACACTACTCTTTTGTCTGCATGAGCGGGATCTTAGATGAACAACTGCCGGAGTACTGTCACTGAATTGGAGCGGGAACTAGAATTATAGTGGGAGCTTAAATTACAACATGGAGAACATCTAAAAGGTGGAACTTAGAACAATAACTAGGCTAACTTACCGAGTCAGGAAAGACCCTTCTTCTTGACGGGGGCGCCATCCCCTATAAGTCCCTCAACCCTTCTCTTGTTTATTTCACATTTCTTATCTTGCAAGTTATATGATTTATTGTTTATCAAATACTCATGCCCATTAATATAGCTTGCGAGGAACCAGGAAATGTCAAGACGAGAGAGAAGGCTTGGATGGGAATCATAGGACAACAATAGCAAGGAAGGCTCGAGAAGATCCTTTAGTACTATTAGTTATATTTTATTGTTCTTTCCTTCTTACGTAGCAAGCAACGAATACACTTTGAATGTTGCTCTGTAAACGAATGTCGAATCTTCTAAACTACTTTTTTTAAGATATTTTCAACTAACTTAAGCGTTTTGTTTTATAAATCATCAGAGTAGTTTAGGAAAGATCTTGGGAGTTGACCATAGTTATCTGCGTGGTTGGTTCAGGGTCACAACAGTTGGTATCAGAGCCCGAGTTCAAACTGTATAGATTTTCAAAAGTGTTTTTCAACACTTTTCTTGCTAAGTTAGTAGTGTCTAAAGGTCACCCGAGAAGTAACAGTGAGTAAAGTGTGAAGAAAGGACACGTAACCTTCTGGCACCATTTCTTGTGTGAATTTCCTGATTGCCAATGTCTGGCAATTCAATTTCTTAATAATGCATGACTAACGTGTATGGAAAGTAACTTTCAAGAACGATGATGTGGGAAAGCTGTAATAGCTGGAAAGGATTAAGTGTACATAAGGTTCAAGAATGGTAAGATAAAGCTAATGTATAACTTCTGACTGAAACTTGCTATTGGGTATTATGCTTGAGTGTTGAATCATGATCCTTCTGTTGTCACTGCCTTCTCTCTACTGCATTAGTTGAGTCACTAGGTGAAGACACACGTTGCATAATAGAGTCTAGGACTGTATATTGGTTGATAGAGTTAGGAGTTTTCTTACTTTTCTGTGTGTGAGTGATTGCTTCTGTGATTGTTGTTTGATGACCCAAAGATCAGCTAGAGTTGTGCTTCATGTAACTCAGAGTACTCGCTACACTATATTGTACTGATCTGGCCAAACTGGGTCACTCTTTCTTAGGTAATTGTGCATTGTAAAAACTGTACTAAATGAACTTTGGCCAACTGAACTATTTATATTGTTTGTGTGTGCGTGTGTTTGTCTACTAGTAGCATCCACCTAGTATATCTATTTAGTAGTATTAACTACAATAAACTAAAACTGATTGAGATAGAAGAATCTGATGACTCTGTATGGAATTAGTGGTGAAAAATAAGGTAATAAGGTCGGATGTCCATGACTTCTATGTAAGAAATGTGGTGTAGTAAACTGTATGAACTGGATTAGAATATTAAGATTGATGAATGAGATCACTGGAAAGTAGTTAGTGGAACAGGTAATTGTGAACTAGGAAAACTGTGGGTAACTGGAAGTCTGTGCCAAGGGTAAAGATTGGAAGAATAAGAAAAGGTAAGAAATGGAACTACCTAGAACTATTAGATACTAATGCGTTTGCTAGGAGAGATTTGAAAAGAGTGACTATTGTGAGAATACAAAGATTGAGAAAGAACCAAGTTTAAAACGTGGAAGTAATGTAGTACAATATGACTGCAAGGAGATCTAGAAACTTGAATTGAAAACTGTCACGAGAAAACTTGCAAAACAAGACACTGAAGTTTCCCCTGATGTTGCTACGTGTAGAAAGAAATTATACAAAAGGACTTTGAGAAAGAAATTATACAAAAGGACTTTGAGGATGAAGTCCTTATGTAATCGGGGAGAATGTTGTGACCCGTTCTCTTGGATGTGTCCCAACTAAGTACAATTACTAAATACTAGGATAATTTAGAAGAAACTGCAAAGATGGAGGTTATTGCTAAGTAAAAAGAAGAGTGAGTGACTCATTTGTCAATATTTAAAACTATAGTGACTAAATTGAAGTATTAGGTGGAAATGGGGTTTATTTGTATGATGGACAAAAGTCTGATGGCCAAGTAATTAAAAAGAATAAAGAAAGAAAAATTAGCAATAAAAGGTAAAACAAATAAAAAAATAATAATAAAGGAGATCAGATTCTTCTCTTCCTCTTTGTCAGTTCTTCGTCCTCTCTCGACATGAGCGAGGGAGCAGAGACGGTGCCAGGTACGAAGCGATGGCGCGGCGAAGTGGAAGCGGAAGCGGGGCGAGGGGATGCCTCGCCGGTACGGGAGCAAGAAGAGACACGAAGAAAGGGCACCGGCGGATTGGAGGCTCGGTTCCGATGCGGATAGAGGAAGCTGCTGACACCGTTGAAGTCGCTGGGGACTGGAGGAGCAGGTAATTACTCCCTATCCTCCTTTTGCATGGTTCTGCTTTAACAAATTTGGGCTATTTGATTTATTGGATGGCTTTTCCCCAAAATTCCCATTGTGACTATTTACCTTAAAAAGTAAAATTAGATGGATTCCTGATGGACTACTGTGGTGTGTGTGTCTGATAAAGCTTTGACAATGATTTAGTGGTAATTGGTATGCAATGCATGCTAGTTTTGTGGTTTCTCCCTAAATGGTGCTAGGGCCAAATACTGTGATGTTGTTTGTAGATGGATTTTTTAAGTGTTGCTCAATGTTTAAGGAATTCTATTAAATAACCGATTTATTGATGTTGAAAATATAAATAAATGTCTTTGAAGATTCTTGTAGTAATCTGTGGGTAAGGGTTTAAGACCACCATTTGATGATCGACGGTATGTATGCTTATGGAAGATTACTGAGATAATGTCAAATTAACATTAATAACAACTTTGTTGATGCCTATGAAAGAAAGAAATTGAAGTAGAGAAATTATGGAGTTTTACTCCAATTCTTCGAATACTTTGTTGATGATATTGTAAAGGAATTTATGAGATGATGTTTATTAGTTACTGTTGGTGGTTTTGTTGATAATCTGTAATGGATCTTTGTTCTATGTATGATGACTTTCCATTGCGTGTGAGCAATACAATATAGAAATTATAAATTACTACATTGTATAGTGTTAGCCGTTATACGTGGAACGTTTATTTGATAAGTGTTTGTGATCGAAACGTATCTTGGTTATTAAGGGAAGTTGAGTGGTTTAGGAGTGGCTGGTGACACGACTATTTACTTCTACCATAGTCTCCCATATAGTTATTGCTGCATAACTAGGAGATCGAGTGTAGATAAAGGGAACCACAAATGTCAAAGAAGATAGTCGTGAAGAGTAGATTATAAAATATGCATGATGACTTTCGGCCATAGTGGAGTATTTGTTGTTACAGTCACCGCGGGTGGATAGTGACTTTCTAATATTGTTTCCCCGAATGTCAGATTCTGTTATCGTCAGGACTCTGTTTCAAACGTGCTGGTCACATTTTCTATTAGTTCTTATATCCCGGGATTCTTTTTGAGGTCCATTTCTATGAGATCTTACATTTTGTTATTGGTACGTGAGACCCGGGTCATTTTGCCAAATTTCAGTTTCGGGGGTAAAATGGTCATTTTAAAAAATTAGAGGAAAATGGATGTTCAAGTTGGAGACTTAAGTTGGCCCAAAGTGGGAGGAGATATTTGGGTAATATTGTTAAGATATGAAAGTATATACATATCATTCCATGATATATGTATATTATATATGTAAGTGGGTTACACTTGTCATTAAAGTGTGGTAAGGGATTAACAAATATTTTAAGTAAAGTGTAGTGGAGATTATTCATGGAGTAAAAAGGAGGAATTTTCTTTGTGACTTAGTAATTTAAATTGGAATAGAATTGGTGAGGTAGGAAGAAATAAAGGAAATATTAGTAAGGAAAGAGAGAGGAAAAATTATTTTTTTTCATGAGTTCTTCCTCTCTCTTCATCGTCGATTTCTTCTTCTTCTCTTCAAGGGTTTCTTTGCTTGGCTTCAATTCTTCATCAAATCTCCAAGATTTGTTCAAGATTCAAGAAGGTAAGGTAAGTTTCATGAATATATAATGGGAGAATCAACATTTGGTTGGTGTTTGAGTTACATCACTTCCTCTCCCTCTAGGCCAAAATTTGAGCTTCATCTTGGGCAAGTCTCCTCCATCAAGTTCTTCAATTTTAGCTTGAGGTAAGTATGGATTTGAGTATATTTTGAAGTGGTGTTAAGCTCTCCAACCATATTTTCTCTATGTTGGCTGAAAATCATGTTATGGTTGAGCTATGGTTTATGTTCATGATCAATATTTGGACTGTTACCACCACCCCCGCGCCGTGCCCGGCGGAGGCGTCTGTGCCGGTCGGGAACAGGGGTGGCGGGAACTGGCGACTCGTCTAACCTTACTTAACTGACCTAACGCATGTCATCTTGGTAAAAGACATATGAATCACATACATCTAGCAATTACTTAACACAGCGGAAGCTAAACAACAACTAGTATGCTTTTATACATGCATGCCACTTTTACAACTACAGAGCCCGAACTAAAGTGATGGAATACCGA
>JBBYHH010313730.1:0-12427 GCA_038382905.1 Daphne laureola | reverse complement strand
TACGTAGAATTACACATCATTAGTCTTAATAAATCTTATTTATTTCTTGTCTATATTGTGTTTTGAACCGTATCAAATGAAAAAATGTATAATTTCAGATAAATTTATGGTTAAATATGAAAAGCTTCTAAAAAATAAAAATCTAGAAATAAAAGGAAAAAAATTGATATTAGTATTTTCAAAGTTATCAAAAATAAAATAGGAAAGTTTGTTGATTTGAAAATTTCCAATTTAATAAGTAAGTTGTTAAAATATATCGAAAGTTATTTAAAAATGCGTATTGGTTCGGTATTTTAATATTCTTATTTAAAGATTTCTTACATTATAAAATGTTTTTATAATAAAATGTTTTTATAATACTGGATTATTATTGATATTATTTAAAACATATCTTTCCATATTTGATAATTTTTTGGATATTTTAGACTCAATTTAAAATTAGTATGAGTAATTTGCGAAAACTATTTGAAAAAAAATACACATATGATAAAGAATAATGACTAAAAATGTGAAATTATAAAGCTAGACGGGTGTTCATCATATTTTAGAAACCATAAAGATCAATTTGAACATTTTTCCGATAAATTCCGTTAAATTTTAACAGAGATTAAGTCTATAAATTTGTAACATACTCATACTTTATAGTCATTTTTATAATAAATTTTTATTCAGATATAAATTTATAAATAATAAAATACTTTAGATATATCTCATACAATTTACTCCAAAGTCCAACCAATGATCTGATACGGAGTAAAATGTAACATCAGCAACAAACTTCCGCTGAAAAAATTAGCGGTAACTAAAGATCGATCACATATCACACTTTAGTGGCCATTTGATTATTTCTTCCATAATTAAGGACTTTAGCGAGCCATAATTTTTTCTTTTCCCATTCCCAATAATCCCATCTTCGAGCCATTCCGACGCAAACACGCCTTGTATGCACGTTTATTTACTGCCCTAGCGCGATCGAACATCGGCGCTCTGCCGCGTTGCTCCGCCGGTCTCGTCCGTGGTTCGACGAACCAAATAAAGAGAATCTCGCCGCCATAGATCTGAGAAAAGCCAAAGCTCTGTTTTATTTTTTTCGGGATTTTGGGAAGAACATCGACTAGTTCGATCGTGGACGAGTGTCCATAGGTTTACGTAGTGTTTCTTCGGCTGCCGGTGGACATTCGAAGCTGGTGTCCAATGTCAACGTGAGCCACGACGAAATAAAATAAAATTATGTGGGTAAGTGTGTTTTGGATCAATAGTTTTGCTGTGATTCATTTGGATCGATTGTTTCCGATTTTATTTACGTTCAGTGCCATGTTTTAGTAGGTCCGGTGTAAAAGTCCAAATGTGTCTGGGGAGTTAAGTATCTTGTAATATGTACAAATGCATTCAGCGATTAGCTTTAGGGTTAGTGGAGAAATTTTGCGCTTTGCAAATTTGAAGAATCTGTTCCAGTGCTCTCTAGTAAGGCTTATCATTCAGATGTGAAATTGGAACTTGCTCAGACAACGTACCCATAGTACTTTAGTACGTGCTTGCTCTTTCTCCTTTGAGAAAGAAATAGAAGAAGAAAGGGGATTGAATCACTTTTCATGGTGCCATTGATAAGATACAGTTGTTTTCGCAAGTAGTTTTCTGAGATTTTTACTGAAGATGGTTTAGGGTGTCTATTGCAATGGTGATCGTGCTAGTATCGCAGATGTTCTTCATGTTATTGGAGGAATTTTCTGTTTTGTGATGGTCATATGCAAGTTTTTATCTAGTTATCCTCCAAATCTTTGCTTGCATTATGTAAATATAATCAACTTTGTTGAACTTGTATGCCGCAAGACTTAGCTGCCTACTTTTGAGTGCTCATTCAGCAGTGAGGATTGTTAACATGTGTTTTTTCTGTATTCTTGATGGCCAAGTCCTCTGTTTTTAGACAGTCATGTGATACCAAATTATTGTAATTTCAGAATTTTATTTCGTTTGAGTGTGATATGGGTAAGGGATATTTCTGATATGGTTTCTGTACATCTTGCCTCGGGTTCTTTTATCTGTTCTTCTATTATTTTTTAATATTTTTGAGCACATCTGATTGATGCAATTTTGTGTTGTATTTGTTTCAGGAGTTCTTTAGTCTGTTTGAATGACCTTTAAAGAGAGTGTGTATGTACAATGACATCCAGCATGTTATCAGGAGACCGAAGGTTTTTCTTGTTTCTTTATTTTTCTACATGTACAATAGTTCTCTACTCTTTGTTGTTATTGCTTCGTAGACATGAGGTTGGGTGTGTTCGCCCACCCACCAAATCAGATTTTGGAAAACTCGAGATTCAGTTTGATTTTCCTTGAGGACAACATTCACATTTTGTTCATATAATTCCCTGGATTTAGTTCTTGTGCATGTTAGACCCTCAATGGAAAGGTTAGTTGGCCCACTGAGCAATAACTTTAAGTCCTCTAAAACTTATTCTGAATAGAACGAGACAGTTTGAGGATGTGACCGTTTTTTGTAACTTTAATTTCAAATTTCGAAATTGGAACTTTTTTTGCTCACGAACACATCCTTTATAAGACTTGAAAAATCATGGACTTTGCTTTTAAAGATGGATGAAAGGGGTTCAGTTTGACTAAGTGAAGCAACAATTTACATCATGGCATAAGGAAGGATGCATTTTCTTTGAAGGAACATTTTCTGGAAAGTTTCTCATTATAGATTTCCTGCTCTTATTAGATACTTCAGGTCATTAACTGTATATGTATGGGGAGTTAGCCGTCCTTTCCACGTATCTGTATGCTCCTCAAATCTCTTCTTAGTTTAATGATATGGGTGTTTAGTACTGTTGGAAATGCTATCAATTTTGTTTACCATTGGCCAGTAGAAAGAGGGAAAAATCAGAAATTTCTCCAATTCAGTTCACTTTTGTCTCTTCCATACTAGGGAACCACATTGTTCCGTCTGTGTATGCTTTCATTGTATGATTGGAATTTTAGAGTTTGAGGGCTAGACTGAATCTAATGCCTTATGTCGTTCCTTTATCTACTTTTTTTCTTGAAGTTAGAATGCATCTTCGGCACTAAGGACAGGAATATTTCTTGCTTTTTATGACTATTGAAGTGTGTACCTATGCATCAGTGAAATAAGAAATCTCCATGTTGTTTGAAAGCTATTTTTTCTGCAGATGGACTTCAGGAAGAAGGGGAATGACAGTATTGGGAAAAGTTGCTGTTCCTAAACCTATAAACTTGCCAAGCCAAAGGTACTCTTAAGTATAATACTCCTATCTTTCTCTCTTTTTGCTCCATCAGCTCTATTTCTCATCTTAAAAATTTCTTCAACTGGGATTTTTTTTTTTGCAATGGGATTTTGTCATTTCAAGGTTAGAGAACCATGGGCTGGATCCAAATGTGGAATTAGTCCCCAAGTAAGTAACCTGTCTTTTTCTTGCATTTATAATCATATTGCTTGATCAATTATTGGTTACCATGTACTTAGCTTTGTAAATTCTGTTGCTTAATAAATTCTCTTCAATTGTTGGATTGATGAATAATGCTTTCCTGCTTCTATTAGGGGCTCCCTCAGCTGGGGCAGCAAATCTTCATCTTCATCAAGTGCGTGGGGCTCATCAACATTGTCCCCAAAGGCAGATGGAGATAGTGGTTCACCTAGTCATCTCAGTGCTAGGCCTTCCTCTGGTGGAAGTGGCACTCGGCCATCAACTGCTGGTAGTGAGAGAGGGCAGGAAACAGCTAATGCTTGGTGTTCAAGCTCCAGACCATCATCAGCTTCAGGTGTATTTACTACAAATCAATCACCTAATACATCTTTGCGGCCTCGCAGTGCAGAAACAAGGCCCTGTAGTTCTCATTTATCAAGGTTTGCAGAACCTGTGATTGACAGCACAGCTGCATGGACTGCTGGCGGGACAGCTGAAAAACTGGTACGTTCTGGTAGTTTTGGTATGTTCCGGTAGTTTTTTAGCTTGCTCAGAGAGTTTTCTGAACAAACTTGTCTGTAGTACACACACATTTCTCTCTCTCTTGGTAGTTATGTTTGGAACTGAATGGTTGCTTTCAGGGAGCATTATCCTCCAAGAATGATGTGTTCTCTCTTGCATCTGGAGATTTTCCGACGCTTGGCTATGAAAGAGAAGCTTCTGGAAGAACAACTGGTTCACAAGGTTCTACACACTGTATCTTTGAGACATTGAAATTGTTTTGTTTCTATCATTGCATACCTACTGTCCTTGCCTGCCAGTTTATTTAACAGTCATCTTGACTATTAGTCCCTCCGTCCCTGAAAGGATGGTGCAAATTCCCTTTAAGAGTGCCCCTAACAGAATGGTGCATTTCCTTTCTTGGAAACTTTAGGTGAGCAATTTTACTTAGGTGCCCCTAACTTTCCTTCCTAAATTACACCATCCAACCAAAGTGGGGGTAATTTTGGGCAGATGTTTCCTTTTCCACTATTTTCTTAATCTCCGTGCCTAAAGAAATGCACCATCCTTTCAGGGACGGAGGGAGTATGATGTAAATTGGCATTAGCCTTACGGCCTAAGTTTTATATCCTTTCTTGATGTTTCATTGAACTATCTTAGCCCATGCAATTTTTTGGTTCTATGGTTGTCATTTGCATACTTATGTTCTTTGTGTTCAGTTTTAAAACGTGTGATAGACTGGCTGTCTAGTTAGTTAATAACATCCCTCAGTTGGTCTCTTTTATCCAGGAAAGGAGAAAATGGGTTCCCACTCGGAGACTTACAATTAACTGGATACCACTAATAATTTTTTTAATTATTTTAATTTTATATCTAAAGTAATAAACAAAAGCTTCTCTGTAATTTACTGTACTCTTTTCATTTCTTTGATTTCAAGATAATTTGTCTCAACTTTGATTCGCTGTATGTACTATTCACAGATGTCTGCTGGTTCATCTTAAATGGCATTCAAATGGTTTAGTTTAATGGATTTTTGAATTTATAAATTATTTATTACATAAGAAATTAATAATTCATCCTATTATTATTTCCATATGCAGATACATTTCAAATTATATTAGTTCCAGACAAAAATGAGAATTGTTTAGATGGCTTCAAACGCTACTTAATCTGAACTAAATTAACTCTTATCTTGCTAGTTATGCCTGTGCTTTACTGTCTAGGCTTCATTGGGTTTTATACAAAATGTTGGGGGTTCGGTGTATTCTCTTGTAGATGGTTTAATTGCTTTATTAACTTAAATTACAGAACACAGCTGTCACAGTCGTCCTGGCTCATCATCTGGTAAAGCTGAAGCAGGGGATGATAGGAGTCGGACTTCTGTTACTGGTTTGTGCAAAATTTTGTTCCCGGTTTTGGAACCTGGCATTTATTTTCCTCCTGGAATATTATCATTATAGTACGGTGATTCTTTATCTATTATTTTGTTACTTGTTTTCAACTGCCACCTTCCTCATTCAGGTGATACTTCTATTGATGCGAATATGGAGAGCATACCTCCCAATTCTTGGAGATTGGAGAATTTCCCCTATGGTGAAGATAGAATTCGACCTAGTGTAGAGAGGTGGCATACAGATCATCAAGGACCACATCCATATCCTCATACTGGTATTCCTCCTCAGCATTATGATGCTTGGCATCCTACTGTAAATAATAATCCGAGTGGTGTGTGGTACAGGGGACCTCCAGGTGGTCCTCCTTATGGGTCCCCACTCCCCAGGGGCTTTCCTTTAGAACCTTACCCACCATATTATAGGCCTCAGCTGTCAGGTAATGCTCTTCCAAATGCATCTCCAGGACCTCCAGCAGGAGCTGGACCAAGGGGACATCACCCTAGAAATGGGGATATGTATAGACCTCCTATGCCCGAGGGATATGTTCATCCTGTTATGTCTGTTAGGCCTGGTTTTTACCCTGGTCCCGTTGGTTATGATAGTTACTATGGTCCTCCCATGAGCTATTATGGATCTAGTGAGAGAGACGTCCAAATAATGGGAGTAGTAGCTGGAACTGCTCCTTATAACAGACACCTGAGCCAAAGTGTTACGGATGCTGGTGGTTCCCATGCAAGGCTTGGTGGACATGGTCCTGCTGATAAATTGCCTCCTGAGCAAGTACAGTCAGTGCATCCAATTGAGGGGCTGAGACCATACAAGGTTCTGCTTAAGCAGCATGAAGGCTGGGATGAGAAAGAGCAGCATGAATGGGATAAAACTGCTCCAACAAGTGCTGTTTCCATTAGCCAATCCGGATCCTGTCCATGGGAAACTGACATGAAAGAAGACCAAAGGAAAGGAAGGGAAATGAGAAAGAAAATGGATGCTGAAGAAGCTTCATGTCAAAGAGTGGATGTCAGTTCTGGTAGCCTTCTGCCAGGTAAATTTAAGTCATCTGATGGCATGCAGAATATGAAGGGACATGGTGACACCTTAGTAGGTAATGCTGAAAGTTTGACAAGTTCTCCAGAAGTTGGCTTGAAAGGTGTTACTTTGATTCAGAAAATAGAAGGTTTGAACGCCAAGGTGAGGGCATCTGAAGGACAATATGAGGGGACAACCACTTCAAGTACAGATGAGCAGAAACATATATCTAATCCTTCTGTTGCTGAGGCTACTGCTGCTGGTTTGGGTGTTTTAGATCCTGATAAATTACCTGCCTATTCTGGAATTAAGCCCACACCTGTTGAGGTTTGTCGTTATGGAGATAAAAGTGATGATGTCATGAGTGCTAGTGGAGCAGCTGTTGTCACAAGGTTGCTTGAGTGCTATATTCTTTCTTTTTTAAAGTACATATATTATCTTTCTGATAGTTAGAGATGGTATGGAAACCTGCAGGAAATCTACTCATCATGGAAGAACTGACAAGCGAGGGAGTGGAAGATTGTCATCTCAAGAAGTGGATGGCTGGCAGAAAAGGAAGCCAGTTTTGGATGTTGCAACTGTGAAATTAGCTGTGCCTGCTGAAACTTCGTTTACTGTTGCTGTGAACGAGTATCCATCATCTCCAGCTAGTGAACTCTCTGGCGTTTACTCTCAACTGAAGGATGAGGGACAGCCTCTGGCACCTGTTATGAGCTCTAATGATAACCAGGCACAGGTGTGTTTAGCGGTCATATTGAACTGTGAACAGAAACTTATTATGATGTTATTTACCAATCTGATGCGAGCATTCAGAAAAAGTGATAATGTGCTTTTGTAAAAGATGTACCTTGATTTATACTCCCTCTGTCTCAGAAAAGAAGATACATTTGTTTTTCAGTATCTAATCTATGATTTTTATTTTCAACAATTAATATATCAAGTTCAATAATTTATATGCGAATGATAAATTCTAGTTTATATATATTTTTAGAATTTTTTAATGAACATTTGAGTCAAACACAAGTTCGCAAGTCAAATGCATATTCTTTTCTGGAATGGCGGGAGTATATTTTTACCTATGTCCGATAACAATTGTAAGGTTTGACTGGGTGTGGAGATTAAGGTGACTAGTAGAAAGTGTGTTTTGACAACTTTACCCAACTTAAAAAGAAAGGAAGAGAAATTCTGGTGGACCCTAGTTTTAAGAAAAAGGAAAAAAAGAGAGCAGAGGTGGTATGTCATAGAAAAAAGTATCATTAAATAAAAATCTCGATTAATTTGGGACAAAATAAAATAAAAAAACATCCAAGTTTTTATGGGATGGGGAAGTATAATAATCTAAAGGTCTTGAGGGCTCAATTAAAAATATCCATATTGTTATGTACTTCTCCACTTTTGTGGGATAGATATGAAATCCTGATTAGTGATAGTTTAGTGGTTTGCATATATGTATTTGATGTCTAATATACTAACTTTCTCTTTTTTACCTTTCATCAGCGTGCCATGTTGAGGGAGCTTGCAAAACAACGTGTTAAACAGCGACAAAAGGAAGAGGAAGAAAGGGAGAAGGATCAGAAGGCTAAGGCTTTAGCAAAGCTAGAAGAACTGAATAGGCGTGCATTAGTTGAAAATCAAAGCCAAAAGTTGGGAGCAGCAGATGTTACTCAGGGTAAGATAGAGGAACTCCAGACTCCCACTGAAGAAATAAAGCTTGCTGCAAATTCGGAATCATCTGTTAGGGTTGGCAGTAATATTGTTCAGCTGTCCAGCAAGGTGCATACAGATTCAGCATCGAGTGGCATCAAAGAAGTTCCTGAGATGCTTGAAAGATCAATGATGATTCAAAATAGTGCAGGCGGCACTGAAGCTGTTCCTATAAATACTGGACAGCAGGCTCATGATGGTAGCTTTTTGAAGCAGAAACGAATTGGATATCGGAAAAAGCATAATACTCTCTTGGCTGAGGCTTCTGTTGAGAAAACTATGCCCAACACTGTTATGGAGATTCATGAAGTTCATAATGTGGCTGCTGTTGATTCCTTTACTGAGATGTCCAATGACATTCCTTCTGGCTCTGATACTGCTATCTACCATAATTTGATGAGTGATCCTCCTGGACATCTGAGAAAAAGAACAAACAGGAGCGGCAAATACAAGCAGCAAGTAGATGAGGCATCAACAGTAGCTTTGCCAGACGGGATACCTAAAGAGACAAATGCTGGAAAAGCTACAGCTGAGGGTCAACAGAAAACATCAGAGGCTGCTGCAGTTTCTGGTTTGGTTCAGGCACTGACCGAGTCTAAAGGTTCTGAATCCCATCCTCAGATGAATAACCCATGGAAGAATCAGCATCCTAGAAAGACACCGAGAAATCAACAAGCGCACAGGCCGGAGAAATTCCATACCAGTGATTCTGTTATTTGGGCACCAGTTAAGTCGAATGTCAAAGCAGATGCAGGTGAAGGAGTGAGTCAGAAAAGGATAGCCGAGGTTGTTGCTGTCACGATGAAAAACGATGTTCAGGTCCAGAATAATATAAGAAGCAGGAGGGCAGAGATGGAGAGGTATGTTCCAAAGCCAGTTGCCAAAGAAATGGCCCAGCAAGGAACTTGTCAATCAGCAGTTCCAGCAAATGATCAAACTGAGGCCATTGAAGCTGTTTGTAGGGAAGATGCTCAAGTAACTGAAGGTTCTCAGTTGGTTGGATCCAATATGGTGAAGGCAGGAGTTTCACGAGAGTCGAGAAGTAGTGATGGTAGGCCTAATCGTCAAGGAAAAGGGCACAGGTCGTGGCGCCAACGTCCCTCGGCTGACTCATCTGCACAGAATGTGCAAGATGTTACTGCATCAGAGACTAGCCAAAACACACATAGATCACTTGAACTTCACCAAGACCATAAGCCTGATATATATCTTGGGAAAGAGCAGCCTAAGCATGACCAAAATATCGCTCTTGATGGCTGGGGTTTTCCTGAGAATCCTGATTCTGCTGTTGCTCAATCAGCCTCTGTGGCACAAGATCAGCGATCAATAGTCCGAGGCAAGCGGCATGTGTTCAAGGGCAATAAAGTCTCAGCTATTCATGACCGTGATATCAGTAAAACTAATAGTGAAGGTGTAAAAAACATGGAAGAGTCTGTGTCAGAGATGAGTCAGGAAACTCTACCATCTACTTTAAAAGAAAACCGCGGCTTTGTTGATAGATTGGCATCTCACTGGCAACCCAAATTATCTAATCAGTGGGATGGCATTGAGATGGAAAGTGATCGGTTTAATAAAAAGGTTTCTTCCCATGGTAAGCGATCCCTTGCATCTCATGTTGAGAAAGAAGCTGGTGAACCCGTTGGTCAACATTTGAAAGGTCATTTCATTGGTGAGAAAAACAGTGTGCCAGATGCTGCCGCTCAGGCAAATCAGGATCCTAGAAAAGAGGGTAAATCAACCTCACAGAAAGGATGTCCTCATTCCCCAAGCCTTGAACTTACAGTTGAACATCCATCTACAAACGTGGATAATCGTCATGAGCAACGTTCATCATCAGGGTTCCGTAAACATGGGAACCAGAGCAGTCGTTTAGGCAGAGGGCATGAATCTCATGCAGATTGGGGCTCATCTGGCCCTGATCTTAGGCAGACATTGAATTGGGAAAAGCAGAGGCCAAATTTGCATTATGAGTACCAACGTGTTGGACCCGAAAACAGCAGCAGACAGCACATTCAAGAAGGGCAAAATTCAGGTGCAAGGTTCCGAGAGAGAGGTCCAAATCAATCAAGGCATGGTCGAGGTAACTTCTACGGGCGTCAAGGTGGTGTTGTTTCCACAGAAGTGATTAAGACTGGTGCGGGAGGATCCTAAGATTGTAACACCCCTATAACCTGAAGTTCCACAGCCCCTTGGGTGTTGTCAGGTATTTTTGTAGGTACTAAGCTCTTAATTCTTGATGGGAGTAGTCCATTTTTTCGGCTGATGATGTGTGTCAATTGAGCAGGCTAGACAGGAGATGAGCTGATGGTTCACTGCCACAAGATAATTGTCTGTTCATCGGATTACGTACTGTGGTTTACTTTGATTATGTATCCTTCAAATGTAACTGGCTCACAGTTTTGACTGTGCAACCTTGGGGCATAATGATCAGCCTTGTAATGGGAATGAAGTAGTGATGTAGTCTTAGCATTCTCCCGTTTCGTTTTCTTATTGTCCAGATGTTTGTTGATTTAAATGCCCATAACCATGTGGTTGTTTATCTGTGAGCACGGGTTAAATTTTCTAAAGTTTTTAGGGCGCATTTAGAGCTTTAATTTTGAAAACTAACGTGTAAATGCATAGAGTTAAGGGTTAATAGGGTAAATTCGGTATGTAGTTTGTACTTGTATATGTGGATATCCTAGGCATGTTAGTGGGGCGGTTTGAAACAGTGGATAACTGATCATTATTAACGGTTTTAATCATGGTTTTTATCCATAGGTTGGTAGTTGCTGTTTATTTGCAGTTAGTGTATATAGGGTATCTGCATCTGCATCGTTGTTAACCATCACCTATAGTTTTGCGGATAATTGTCAACTGTCAAGCCATATGCTAGTTTATGTAGTATGAGACTATTATAGTTTGTGTGAAAATTTGGATATTTAAATGTCTAAAATATTGGATTTATGGATATTTGGATGTTATTATGTTTATTTTGATAAAATATTGATGTTTATTATCTATAATGGATTCCGATAATAACTGTACCGCAAATCGTAGATATCTGCGGTTGATGATTGTGAGAGCAAAATCTTAACTGTGAAGGACATAATCGCAATCTGCATATAGGAAAAAAGTCAAGAATTACAGGTTGTAATTTTAGAAGTACGTTGAATTATCCGCATCGTTGCCATACTTAGGGCATCCCTTTTCTAAAAAAATCAATCTGTCACTGGACTAAGAACTCCTTCAACATGTTTGGCCACTTATTGGTGCACATGGTGAGCGAGTGATCAAACCCCTTTTCTCTCATCTTAAATCAAATCTGTTCTCACATGTGTTTTTTGTACTCGGATGTGGTGTATATATTGTGTCTTTCTCTGTAGTTCTTATGGGTCTTTGCAACTCTTGTCACGTAGGATCATCCATTGGTGGAATTGTAGTGCGAACAAACCTCTAATAGATGTGACCATGATGATCATGTCACAAGCGGCAACTCGCCCTTTTTCTTTGTATAAGTTTACTAGGTGCGGTTTCTTGGAGAAATCAATGATAACGATGCTCACGATTTGAAACATTTGAATTTTAACAAATGGCGAGGACATTTTCAAAGAAGAAGAAGCGAATGGAAGCCATCGGATGACCAGTGCGTGACAAGCTTTTTACTACTAATGTTTGCCAAAAGGTTGACCTCAATTTAATTGAAACAACTCAAAAACCAAATAACCAGGTCAAATCATCTAGGTTCTATCGGTTTCCTTAAGGGGTTTTTACCCTTTCTTTATTGTCCAAATAGTAATAATTATGGGTTAAATAATAAAAACTCTATTGAGATTTGGTGAAATCTTCAATTGACACTTCTATTTTAAAAAATTTATAGTTACCTCTATGAGGTTTAGTGAAATTTTCAATTACCCCAATTGACAATTTGTGTTGTTAGTTGACCGTTAAGAATTTTAGGGTTAACTGTTTTTATTCTCACTAATATTTCTTACCATAACACTTCAACCCGAATATTTTGTTTCTCTCATTTCTCCATTCCCAATTGGCCACCCTGCCTAGCCATTATTGTCGTCTGATCACCATCACGATGTAGACGAGCTCAGATCACAGAAACTGCTGCGATATAGATGAGCTCGGGCTACCTTAAATGTTTTGGATTATAGTTAGTATAATTACGGGTAAAGTGCACCGTTAGTCCATTAACTTTATTAAATTTCCTACTTGGGTCCTGTTTTAAGAATTTGTCTTACTGGAGTCCCTTAACTTCATATTTTGTCTCATTCAGGTCCTTTACCGTTAAGTCAATGTTAAAACTAACAGGATTTTAGGGAAAATGATTTTTTTAGGTACCTAAACTTTTTCTTTTATATTATTTGCACCCAAACAATTTAAAACTTA
>JBBYHH010313619.1:0-12427 GCA_038382905.1 Daphne laureola | reverse complement strand
TAACTTTAACACCAAATAATACCGAAATTAATCAATCGAAATCCTTTACCTTGAATCTTGGCGGTGAAGTACTCGTCTGCCGACCATTTTCGTTGACAAATTGTTGCCGGATTAGGGTGAGTGTAACACTTCGCGTCTCTATTGTCACAATTTTATCCGGTCCGATTTCGTAAGATCTGATGATGAACGTCTGACAGTACACGAATCGCCCATCGATGAATCTCCTCATCAGCGACGGTGTTGTCTCCGCTCTCCCATGAATCACCACCTTTTTCATCACCGTCGTCTCAGCCTCCGCCGCCATTGGAATCCTGTTCACTTTTCACCCGTTGATCGGTGCTGAATCGATGTTGAATCGTCGAGAAATCGCCCCCCCAAGAAGAAGTGTAAATCATTGCCCACTCATCCTCCTTTCCTCTCCGCACCGGATCTGGTTTGTGATCATTTTACGATTTCTTTTGTTGTTTGTTACAGATGATTAAATAGACCATTGCGATGCTCAACGAGAGGAACGGGTTGAGCCAATATGCCGCTAAGCCGAAAGCTGCGGGGAAGAGGAAGGCCGGTGATGAGAAGCCGAAGCTTGTTAAGGTAGGGAAGACCGCGGTGATCTACAAAGGCACTAGAAAGGGATGGGGAAGAGGGTGGGGAATTGTAAGATTATAAAATATTGAGATTTTTTTAAAATGTTTACATAAATTAAGGTGAAAATTGTGATTTAGGATAACAACTGATATCCTGATATTGATAAAAGTATGATAATGCGAACAGACCGATATTTATGACATGGTCGAACTAAGGTGGAAAGTATAATTATAGGAATATGTTTTTTTTTAACTTTTGCAGTAGGAGTATCTTTTATTTATTTATTTGATAAGACAATAGGAGTATCTTTTACTTTTGCCTTTTTCATCGAAATTCAAATCCGGCTAAAAAGAAAGAAAATGAAAAAGAATCAAACAAAATTCCTATAATAAAAAAAAAAGAAAAAAAAGGGAAATGTTAACGTACATTCTAGAGATACTTAACGGATAAGTTTATTTTATTTTTTTATACTTCTCTATGTAGTAATTATAATAAAATAAGAAAAGAAAGAAAGAACGAAGAAAAAAAAAAAGAAAAGGAAAAAAAGGGAAGGAAATGAAAGAGCAGACGGCCATCTGGCAGTAGAAAGGGCAAATGGTTTTTAGGTGCAACACACGGATGACCTCAGAATGAGAACCCCTGAGAAGGGCAATACAAATATGGAGCGGCCGTTTCCATCCCTCTGAGAACCGAATTGTCAACCAATCAGAGCCATGGATCTGAAACCGGCGACGGTCGTCCTCACAGCCACGGCCGCTGTTGCCGTCGCGCTCGGCCTCTATTTCGGCGATGTTGTTCCCAATGGTCTCGGCCTGGGACTCAAGCGGAGGAAGAAGAAGGTTCGAGTTTACATGGACGGTTGCTTCGACATGATGCATTACGGCCACTGCAACGCCCTCCGCCAGGCGCGCACCCTCGGTGACCATCTGGTGGTCGGCGTCGTCAGCGACGCCGAAATCACCGCCAATAAAGGCCCTCCCGTCACTCCTCTTTACGAGAGGTAATTCTAATTCTAATTGTTTCTCACGCCTTGATCTGATTGAACTCAATTCTTCATCTGGTGGCGCGGAGAGTAAAGTAATTGGGACTTTATTGCATTTTGGACGGTCGTTGTCAGGATGATCATGGTGAAGGCTGTGAAATGGGTGGATGAGGTAATTTCTGATGCTCCCTATGCCATAACCGAAGACTTCATGAAGAAACTTTTTGATGAGTACCAAATCGACTATATCATTCATGGAGACGACCCCTGTGTGCTTCCTGATGGAACCGATGCTTATGAACTTGCCAAAAAGGCTGGCCGATATAAGCAGATTAAGCGTACCGAAGGTGTCTCAAGCACTGACATTGTGGGTATGTAACCATCGGATCCTTTTTTTCTATGCTAGTTGCTGCCGGATTTTAATTCCTTCTAATTCTTTTACAGGCAGGATGCTTCTTTGCGTGAGGGAGAGATCAGTTGCCGACTCTAACAGCCATTCTTCCTTACAAAGACAGTTCAGCCATGGCCATGGCCAGAAGATAGAAGTTGGTGGATCTGGGAGTGGAACGCGCATTTCACATTTCTTACCTACTTCCCGCAGAATTGTTCAGTTTTCCAACGGCAAGGTGTGCATATTAATGCATCTTACTGGTTACTTGATACTGGACTGTTATGAGCTTCAAGTTCGTGTGCAGAACCTAACTGTAGAGATCTAAATTATTTAGCTACATTTACTGGACACTTCATAGGGTGTGTGGACTGGAGGTTTTCAACCTGGTGACTTATCCTAATCTGAGACTTGATATGATATGCACATGGGTCAAAAGGAGATTCACATTATCATTATGAAAAACTTGTTTTCATCTGCAATTCAACATCAACCATGTTCATTGGGAATATGAAATTTTTGTCAGTTTCTTTGTTCCGTCAATTTTTCTTGAAAATATTGTAACTCTCTGATATTCTGTTTTTCCTTTCAGGGGCCTGGTCCTGATGCTCGAATAGTTTACATTGATGGCGCATTTGATCTTTTTCATGCCGGACATGTTGAGGTATGTCAGCAATTTTTTGTCTACAGCAGCAAGCAAAGTGTTCTCACCTCTGTACAAGTTGGACTTGGAATAACCAAATTCATTCCTTAAATCGTTTGTCTGCCTATTCTTCCTGTTTTGTTTCTTTTATTTCTAATGAGAAAAGCCAACTAGTTGATACCTGAATACAGAACACTGATTGTATATAATGAACATTAGAGGGGTTTTTAAGTCTCTAACTCTCTTCAGCATATAGATATTGAGAGTTGCTCGGGGACTCGGAGATTTTCTTCTTGTTGGCATACACAATGATCAGACTGTCAGGTAGCTGGTTTCACCTTTTCACAATCCTGTTTTTTCTGTTATGCTTTTCACAGTAACTGACAACTCAGTTTAAAAAACTATTCATTTCTTCAGGCATGCAAGTGGCATATTTCGTTTTTACTTTTAATACTTGTTTTTTATTTAAAATTTTTTAATCTGGAGAGTGGAACTGTTCTTTATTTTGGTTGTTATGTAAAATTTATTTGCAGTTCTAAACGAGGAGCACATCGTCCAATCATGAATCTTCATGAAAGAAGCCTGAGTGTTCTGGCTTGTCGCTATGTAGATGAGGTGATTATTGGTGCTCCACGTGAAGTGTCAAGAGACATGGTTAGTAGTTTTTTCCTTTTTAAATATATAGTATTTTATAAAAAAATAAGAAAACCACTCCGTTTTTGCTATTGTTAAAGCTGTCACTGGGTGAGATCTTAGATGCAAAATTTCAATATTTGGTGATATCAGCAGCTATAAATTTCTGTCACCTTATGCGCATTCCATCAACTGATCTTCTAGATGTTGACAAACTGGTAGTGGGAATGTTGAGAAGAAAGTTGTTATGGTCAATATTCATTTGCTCCCTTCAGGGTTCAGATTTATGCCACTATTTGCTTAGACTTTTTTCAACATATTGTAACAATTTATCAAGCTATTATGTTGAAGGTCATGTTTGTGTTTCATCGTGTGCATAAGGAACCTTCTATCGGTTGATCAAGAAACTTTCTATATTTACAGATAAAGCATCTTGTTTTGATTTCTGAATTTACTGACTGGGAGCTACTGTTTGTGGAATAGCTGGTAGTTTCATGAATTTTTTTGCATTATGTTTCTTTTGGCTCATGAGTAGTTGGTTTCTGGGTGACGATTGAGTGTTTTGGGTAATGCTTTAATTATGGGCATGGGCTGCTGTTTTCTGGAAATAATTTCATGTTTCCATGAAGTACTTTATCTACTGTCCAATTTAACATGAAATTATGCAAATGCAGATTACCACATTCAATATCTCTTTAGTTGTTCATGGATCCGTGGCAGAGAGCAACGATTTTAGGGAGGTACTGAGACAATGAATTTAAGCTTTTTATTAGTTTTGCTGTTAATTAGGTAAAATGCCTATCAACAATGGTTGCATTTTTCTATTGTTATATTTTGTGCAGGAAAATGACAATCCATATGCTGTTCCAATAAGCATGGGCCTCTTTAAAGTACTGGATAGTCCGCTTGACATCACAACTAGTACGATAATTAAGAGGATCGTTGCGAATCATGAAGCGTACCAGGTTTATTTCCCTTTCTCAACTGATAATTTAAGTCGTATCATGTGGTATTGTCTTTCATTTTTTGTTTGCCACAATTGCTTCCATATGTATGGGTTGGCTGCTCGGGTGCTTGATTATTTGGGTAAAACTGAAGAATTCTTGATTGCACTGAACATTCTTAATAGTAATAATTATTTTGACATTAGCAGATTGTTAGTATCAATGTTGTTTTCTCTATCTTTGTACTAATGTTGCTGATCGTTCTTTGGTTCTGGGTATGAGAACACATGTGCACTCGCGCGCCCACTCATACATTTGCTAACTTGCACAAGGAAACCAAATAACCCAAAATGCAATTTGAATAGTTTGGTTCAGAAGAAGGAACAAATTTGGCACAGTTTTGCAATTCATTTTCTTTAGCACTTTTTGGCCATCCAAAGTTCAGTTTGACATAGTTTTGTCAGAGTTCGTTATATTTGTCTGACAGTGTAATGGTTGAAATCTTTTACTCCCTCCATCCGCAAAAGATTGTATCATTTGTTTTGACAGTTTCACTGTTTTTAATTTATGATTTATTTTCATATATTCTTAGATATTGAAAACTAGAAAATTCATTTGGAAACCATAATTTGATATCCAAATTTTCTAAATATATTTTTCTTAATTTTTGTTACACTGTTTATCTTTATTAAAAACTGAGTCAAACATTAAACATTGAAACAATAAAGTCAAACGATACAATTTTTGGAGGACGGAGAGAGTATTTGTTAAGGGTTCTTCAATTAATACATTTGGTGTCTAGGGACTCTTAGTGCATTACCGCCTTCAGGCCTTAACCGTTCACTTCTGCCACCATCACACCTAAACCTGCTTTGCTAAAATCCAGCCACAGCCCCTCCTTTATTCTCCGTCCACCGATGTTTTTGCTAGCTTCATACCGAATTGCCACTCCCTGTTTGTGGAATGTTATACGTTATAGGTAACCATGCATATAGTTGTGTTAGGATACTAAACTAACCAAGTATAAATGTGTAACAACATTGACCTTGATCATAACAAGAATTCACAGGTCATCATCATCTCAACCAAGTTGTACTTATGGCTAGCAGTTTAGGAAGGGCAAAGTTTCATGGTACAAATTTCTAATCAATTTCTGCTACGGGTTGAAAAGATTTTAATGATTAATAATGGAAAGGATTGATTTTCATGATATATACAGAAAGGACATCAGAAAATAATGATACTACCTAGCAAGTGCAGCTGCAGTACCACACAACCTGAAAAACAGCACATTTCATAAGCCCACTCGAGTTGAAAGAACCCATCATATACTTTGTGAGAGTTGAAATCCATAGAAATCAAAATCAGGGGAAAAGGGAAAGAAATGCTTTTTAATTTCACATTCTAGTTATAAGTCTGACAAACAATGTCTTTGGTTTCCTGAAGAAAAAATTATAGGCAAGAGGAAAATACATTATGCCATGTCCTTGCACGAACCATTAAGTCAGCTCATCTCTTTCCTTTACTTCATTTTGATTTCTTTCCCAGGTAAAATTAATAATAAAAGCTGATAGTACACAGTGGAAAACTGCCTAGGAAACTGGAAAAAAGGGTGGCAAAGATCAGGGGCAAACAGAATGAAAGCTGACATATAATTTTAATTTTTCTTCTCTGTTTGCAACGGTTTCTCATAACAAGCAACAAAACAAATCATGCAAAAGCCAATTCTTGGAAGCAAAAGAGCATGGATCTTCTTCTCTGTTTTCTGGTTCTTCAATACTCCCTCCGTCCGTAAAAAAATTGAACCATTTGTTTTGACAGTTTTAAAGTATTTAATCTATGATTTTCTTTCATGAATGTTTAGATATTGAAAGTTAAATATTTCACATGTGTATGATAATTTAAAATCTAAATTTTCTAAATATATTTTTTTTGGATTTTCCCCAGCTCTTTATCTTTGTTAAAATTCGAGTCAAATATTGAATTTTGAAGTCTTGGCCATGATGAGTGCAGGGAGATAGTGACATATAATTGAATTTTGAATTTTTGGAATCATGCATGCCTCTCCAAAATGCTTAATTTTGGAGTCTTGGCCATGATGAGTGCAGGGTTTGGTTATGTGGAAATGCACTAAAGCTGGTATTTATGAGTTCTTGGAAATATATTGACACTGGAAATTAATTATTTGCAGAAACGCAATGAAAAGAAGGGAGAGAGTGAAAAGAAGTATTATGAATCAAAGGCATACGTTTCTGATGACTAGTTGAGGAGTTACAGGCAAGCGTATGGGGCATCATTTTTTGGTTTTGATATCATAGAATAGAACAGATGGGATGAATCTGTTACTGACATCAGTGAATGTAACTCGAGGGCTGGTAGTTGCATGTTGACGACCTAATTTTCTGGAACCTTACAATGACATGGAAATCCTTGCCCATCTGTGCTTATGCTTTACCTGCTTAAGAAGGGACCGAATCCGAAACACGAGAGAAAAGAAGAGTCTTTCATAGGCAAGTTAGTTGGGGCGTTTATTGTAGGGCCCTCTAAGCATATTATGTTTACTGTATTAGATTATTGATTGTAAAAGATGCTTATAACACTAGTATAAGAAGTTTTGGAATGTTCTCTTTTCACTTTGTCCTTGCTTTTTTCTTGAAGCTTTGATAGAAAGAGATGTAGACAACATGAAAACTTGGTGTGGTGTGTGAGCTGATGATAATGCGACTAGGTTAGCTGTGGTCACTCCCAAGATTGGTAATTTTATTCCAGAGGTAGGTACCTACAGTGAATATTATGTTGGTAATTTCTGTAGAACCTGTAATTGGAAGGATGCAACTGCAGACTCTTGTAATTTTAGTGGGAGATTCTTAGGTGATGTTAGAGCTAGGACTGTAATCAATGCTTACCTGAGAAGGGACCATGAAAGTGTGTTTGTTTAGAAGAAAGTATAGATTTAGATTTGGCTACACTTAAAAATGGGTTTGAATCATCAAGATTCAGATTTCAAAGATCTAGGGTATGTTTTTCAACCTGTTTTTGCAAAAAAACTAACATCTTTTTAAAATTTCCCTCCAAAATCACTCTCCTCTCTCTCTCATCTCAAATTTGAATAGGTGTAAATTTTTTGCTACTTTTTTTATCAGTCAAACACACCCCTAAATCAAGTTAAGGACAGATGGAAACCATGGTAGTGGATCGGGTTTATTTCTGGGGATCACAGAAGATTCTTTCATTTCTTTATTTTCAATCTGTGTTGTGTGGACACGATTCCTTTCCTAGGAAAGCTTTGTTCATGTGGCTACAAAAGCCATATTGATAGGACACTAGTATTTTTAGTACGGAAAGGGGTGGCCCTGCCTGACGCCATTCTACAAAAACCATTGATGTTGCGGTTTGAACAAATAAAATTCGTAAAACGACATTCCTAGAATACGTTCACACACCCTCCTCTACAAAAAAAAATCAATACATTTTAAAATTTTCTTTTTAATTTATTTTTTATCTCTGTCCTCCAAAATTAAAAAAAATGTTCCACTTTTTGCCAAAAAGTTGTGCCATCCAACACACTCCTAATTCCTTTGTTCTTGTTTTTTTTTTCCGATAAGGGACATACCTTTGTTTTATTCTGGTTGAACCTGAAGCCATGAGTCACGTGCTCCATTTTTTGAACCTAACGACGCTGAATAACTAGATTGAATTTAGGTCCAATTTATCTAAAAACATTTGATCAATATATGCTTCAAAACAATAGATTTAGTCAATTTTATGTTGAATTACAATTTAGTCATAAAAATGTAGTATAAATTTAGTGGAGAAACTAGAAAAAGAGGATTCATATAGGAGTTAAAGGCAATGGTTTAGCACCAATGAAACAAACTTAAAATCCATTCGTCTGCGTCTGGATTTATTTGAGGGATCAACATAGTCTCTCATTATCTGTTTTTAAAGTAATAAAAATCAGACAATTAATATGAGATTAAGGGAACAAAATAACTTTAGACACACCGGCGGCGTTATCTTTATATATAGGAACCAAAAAGTAAGGAAATTTTGGAATTATGACTCAGCTGAAGTCAAGTGAGTGGGTAACAACATTGTACACACGTTTGTCCGTTCGTTTTAAGCTTAAAAATACAATACAAATCGTCATGTGAAAAAAAGCTTAAAATACAAATATACAGACAGGAAGAATGAACAATTAATTAACTAATGACACAAAAGAGGAGCCAGTGGTTTAGAAGATACGCGATCCAAGACGAGCACAAAAGCCATGAGAAGTACGGCATCGAACCCCGGTTGCACCACCAAGCTGAAAACCTCCTGGCTCAGCACCACCGTCGAATTCTTCACTCTCTTCCTCGTTATCTTCGCCGCCACATGCCCCTCCGCCGTCCTTATACAACAGTTCCGACACCGGAACGAACCCTCAATCGTGAAATCAGCTGCAGGGCCTCCATTCATCGAGACCTCAGCCTCCAACTTGTTATCCTTAGTACTCTTGGTGAAAAGTGCCGTCATGTTATTGGGACTTCTCATGGAGAATAACTTCGTTTCTTCACTAAACTTCCTGCTTTGCGCCTCTCCTCTGTACCCATTCCACTGCTTTTGCAAGCTCATCCTCTACAAAAAAACACATCAAGTACCAAACTTTAAAAAACGTCCATTTAACGTGAACCTCTAACCTAGCTAGTGGTTAAGCTCTCAAGTACCAAACTTTAAAATTGGTTCCTTTGTCTGAGCCTCTAACCTAGTGGTTAAGATCTTAATTAAGATATGTGATGGAGTCTTGGTTAGCCTCATTATCTACCGCCCCCCCCCCCCAAAAAAAAAAAACAAACAAAACACATAAAGTACCAAACAAAACGTCCATTTATCGTGAACCTCAAAGTTAGTGGGTAAGATCTCAAAGATATGTGATGGTTGGTTAACCTCATTTTCCAGAAAAAAACACATAAAGTACCAAACTTTAAAAACCGTCCCTTTGTCCTGAGCCATAATCTACAAGAAACACATAAAGGTCATGAGATTGAGTTTTAGATTCAAACTTCCACCATCCTAATCCCCTAGTACATACAGTTCGTTTCATAACTGTATTTGTCACTCAAGTGTGTGTTTTGTTACGGAAAAGTACCTGTGCTTTCAAAGTGACCAAGGCAGTTCCGTTGGCATCCATGAGGACAAGAAGAGAAGGGTTATCCCGGGAGTAGTTGTCGACACGGAAGACGAGCTTTCCGTGGTGGTCGAAGACGGTGAAACCATCGGTGCCTTGGAAGCTCATGCTTGAACGTTTCCAAACCGTCAGTTTTGACGGAGAGCCGTTTTCTACCTTGATCTCATCATCTACTTTCACATTGTTATAGTCTAAGGATCGAGCAGGGTGGATCTTGGACATGGTATCTATCTTTGATGAATTAAAAACACAATCTTGGTATACAAAGTTTTGAATTTTTTAAGATGAGAAGAAGATAGGAGAGTTTGAAATCGTAAGAGGGTGTTATTTTATAGAACAAGTTTGGTTTGGTGGAGGGACCTGCATGGAAAGAGATGGAAAGATAGAGAGAGAATGAACTTTGTTGGGGAATTTTGTCCTGCCTATTGGCTTACACAATCACTTGCATTTTAAAAAATAAATAAATTATGTTTGCCGCTACCTAGCTATATCCTAAGGCTTTTTTATGTTCACATGCCTTGAGCTTCACTACCTTTTTTCTTTCTTTTGTTTCCCAATTAAATTTTACTTAAATTTCTGCTCCACTACGAGTTTAATGTAACGCACCATTTCATGCTTTAAAAGAAGAAAATTTCAGGAAAGAAAAGTAAGAATAATTACATCAACATCATTTTTGTTTTCACAAAACCTTAAATTTTGTATCAACTTTCAAATATATCCTTCTATTTTTGTGAAAGTCATCAGTATTGCTTGTCGATGTAATGATGATGCTATTTACTGAGGGTTGATGGAGAAATATAACAACTTATGAGTCTGTGACACGATCATTTTTCCTAATTTCCATAAGAAGGCAGACATGAAATATATCACATCGATCCATATGTAGAAGTAGCTATATATTACTCTCTCGTCCAAAAAAAAAAAAAAAAAATGATCCATTTAACTTTTTAAATTATATTTAGCTTAAATTATTATTATAAAAAATTTGTCAAAAAAATTTATAATAAATATATTTATAAATTATAAACACTCATTTATTATTTGTATATTTATTTTTCCATTTTCATGATCAATGTGAAAAAATTAAAGAAAAAAATTATAAATTAAATGCTCAAAATGAAATGGAGTATTCTTTTTGGGACAGATGAAGCACATTTTAGGAGTATTGCATAATGAAAACCAGCAATGCAACACTACTGGGGGAAGACGAGCGTCGCTGCGGCCTTGCTGCGTCGTCGCTGCACACAGAGCCGCAGCGAGAAGCCGACTGGCTCGTTGCGACTTGTGGAGCAGCGAGGCCGCAGCGTAGCCACGCGACCCATGAGACTGACACCCTGTCAGTTCGCTGCGGCCGTTCACTGCGGAAATGACCGCAATTGATAAGCTCTATATATATTTTCTGTCCGGGATTCACTCAAACGCTTCCGTTTGTTCATCTCTCTCAATTTTTTTTTTCATCTGCTCTATTATGATCCGAGTGTAGATTGTGGTGAAGATTAATCATCAACTTGTGTTGTATTTCTATAAGGTAAAGAAATTTCATTTATTTAAAATTTGTTTATACGTATTAATTGACATTTCTTCTATAATTTTTGTATTTGTCTACTTTATTTGTTTAATTAATATAATTAGATTAATCGAGCTGTAGTTCCTGTCTATGAAAACTTGTAATAATAAATTATTTTACACTTTATTTAAAAAATTTGAAATATTGTTGTAAAATGATATATTGTACACAGTTTTCATGGATTGTCCGTTTGGACAGTTTGTAAAAGTATACTATCGGTTAATTGTACTTTTATAGTTGTCTATGTATTAGAACTGATGAGAATTACATAAATTTCGGATGCATTTCGTCACGTTCTTCGTTATATCTGCTCTCGGCATTACGTCGGAGGAATGATATAATGGGGAACTAAGACGAAATGCTGCCAAAATTTATATAATTATACCAGTTTTTATACATTCACAAGATAAAAGTTCAATTAAGTAATAGTACTTTTATGAATAGGATAAGACCCATGCGCCCTGAATTAGGAAGAAAAAAAAATGATAGATGTCACCACCACCCCCGTTCATCGTGGCGGAAGCATCGGTGTCGGGTGGTGGCGGGGACTATAGATCCATTTAGCTTCGTCGTAGGGCCCCAGAGAAAGAGATGAGAAGGTAGAAAACCCGGCTAATAATGTTTTTCTAACTTTTCTGACTTTATTACTTGAGTTATCTTATTTAATAATATGTATTACAAGTTTTAAGATACTCGGGAATATCAGAACCTGGACTCGGAAACACGTTAGTGGTTATGTCAAGAATCGCATAATATACATCAGTTTATATGGTTGAGCTTAGCTCAATAATAGATGCTACATGAGATGTCATGCCCACTTCGTTGGGCAGAGAGCTCCCCAAGAATTATAAAATATACAGTCTGAATTAGAAAGCAATAAAATGTGTTACACCCACCTCGGACGCTTGATGATTTTCTGATGTATTTTGGCCAGAAGTTTAATGTATGTAATTACTGGGATAATTAATGACATGTATTGGAGTATGTTCATAAGTGAAATCTATATTTCAGAAATTTATTCGAAGCTCATCGTACGAAATTCTAGTGACTTTCGGAAATCTGGCAATTTCCGTGCATAGTTTGACCTCTGGTCGGTCAAACATTATTAATTAATTTCACAGTGGTCCAAATCAAGATTTGTAAACTGTGTCTTAAACTAGACACATAGGGCTATATCCATGTAAACGTTCATGATTTTAGCCCTGGTAGATTGGTACAGTTAATTCGTACAACATGGGGCAAAAATCTGTCAAACCCTAATTGGACTAAAGGATGAAAGATCAAGTTCTGGACTTACTACATGGGTCATCCGAATTTGAATGGGTTGCTAACCCATTTGGGATCCAGAATTGGTTCCATTGGAGCCTTGGTTTCATTTGTCACATGCTAAATTAAGTAAGGATAAGGTTGGTATGAGATGGAGTGTGAAATACTCAACCATCATTTGTACATGAAGTGTAAGTTTACCTCTTACACATGTAATGATACAAGGCAAACCATTCACTCCTCTTTCTC
>JBBYHH010313509.1:0-12428 GCA_038382905.1 Daphne laureola | reverse complement strand
TATGAATCCGCCCTAAAAGTGAAGTTGTGTGAACTTTTGTGCATGAAATGAGATTCTTAGAAGATCTAAAATCAACAGTTATTTCCTTAAAAACTTGGAATCTCAAATTGTGGTGACACCTATCACCCATCAAGCAGTGCTCCAAATTTTTGGCGGGAAAATAAAAAAAAATGCAATCCTCTAAAATCGAATTCAAAATTCAAATTCAAACCGTCCCGGTCAACTTCATGAGCATTGACCAGAATGCTTGGGGTGAGGGAATGGTGGGGCCCAAAGCCCGACGCTGAGCCGCAAGTTGGGTCTCGGCCCCAACCTTATCCTTCCAAGTGCGGCACCTCGGCTTACGACGCCAGACTTCTCATGATGAGAACTCCGTGAATGCGAGAAATTGAGCTCATCTTCGATCCAACGGTCTCAAAAGGGATACATCACACGCGATCCTCAATGCTGGCATTAACATATGAGATCCTGCTCTAGACCGAACCAGATCGGTCAGGGTCGACCGGTCCGTACGCACGACGGCAGATGATTATACCTCACACGAGATGAGGTTTCCCTTATGTGTCGGCCCCGCGTGGAGCTCTCCACTAACATGACACATGGCATCATCTCAACAGCTGACCTCGCATCCCTACGATACACCCAATACTATAAATATTCACCCCAACGTCATAATCACCATCTTGACTATCATTAATGCTACAGTACCACTAGAGATTCCCCAAATCTTACGTCTCAGATACAGACTGACCTGATACGTGACCCGCAGGATCATGGACTCGAGCCTCACAGACGTAACGCTCCCGGTGGCTAGGCACACCCCATCCTCTCAGAGCCTTGCGAACGCGACGCTTTCGGTGTCCGGAGCCAACCCACCCTCTCGAAGCCTCGTAGATATATACGACGCTGCAGCAGATCAGGTTCGCTCTACTATCTTAGAATGTGATGAATACTTCACCCAAGTCACCTCTTTGCGGGACCCACTATCAGTGCTTCCATTGCTTTCTTTCTCCATTCCTTATTATGTTAATCTTGGCATTAACAAGTCAAAACTGATCAAAACCAGACTTATAAAATCGTTTTAAAACTAGTTCTAAGTATTAAATGATAAAACTCAGATTTGAAAGTTATCAACTGTCGGAAGTCATTGTTTACGATGTTGTAACTTGATGGAACCATGAAGGAGCATGTTTCCAAACTGGCCTAGTCATGAAACGACTAACCATTGGTGTAGAAGAGAGATTAGACAAATAAAGGAAGAAAGAGATCCATAAAAAAAAAAAACAAGAAAGAAACGAAGAATAAAGACATGAAACGAAAATGGTAAATTACAAAGACCCCCTGAGGTTTGATAAAATCTTCAATTTGCCCCATTTATTTTAAAAAATATGCAGTTGCCCCCCTGAGGTTTGGTAAAAACTTCAGTTATCCCCCTTGACTATTTATGGTGTTAGTTAGCCTTACAAATTTTAGCGGTAATTACACTAACTGACTCCAAAATGGTTAAGAGATAGCCCGAGCTCACCTGTGTAGTAGCGTTATGGGTTCTCCTACGTTTCTACGGTTTGAGCTCATCTTTGTCATGAAGATGATCAGGCGACAACCATGGCTAGGCAGGGTGGCCGGTTGGGGAGGGATAAATGAGAGAAACAAAATGCTAGGTTAAAGTGTTATGGTTAGAGATATTAGTGACAATAAAAGTAGTTAATCCTAAAATTCTTAAGGTCAACTAACACCTCAAATAGTCAATAGGGTAACTGAAGATTTCACTAAACCTTAAGGAGGTAACTGTATATTTGTTTTAAATAGAGTGAACAAATTGAAGTTTTCACCAAAGTTTAGGTTTTTTTTTTGTAATTACCCGAACGAAAAACAAAGACGTGCTACTCAAAGTCTGCGGCTACTTAAGTGTATCGTTATTAAGATGAGTTAGGTGAATTAGAATTGTTTCCCTAAAAAAATGATAATGCCTCTGCTAGGGTTCCCTAACCAAGCCGTTGCCGCCAACCGTCACCCTCACCTGCATTGGCGCCTCGTCGGAGTTAGGGCCACTATCACTGGTGGCGCGTCCCTGCCGTTGAGTCAATCTCTCTATCATCACCTCATCTGGCTGCTTTTATTCAGGTTGGCTTCAGGTGCTGCTCACACCGGTCCGCCGATTCGCGGTGCCAAATCAAAATGGTGGAGGCTCGGCCAGAGTTCGATGTTGCTGGTTGAAGGATGCGGCATTCCTCGACACCTTGTCGGGGCTTTCGGCCACCGGTGACTTGCTAGTTGGCGACGTTCGGTGAAGTTTCGAGGTGGGCGGCTCGGATGCGCACAAGAGTCCCAGGTTGTGAGCTACGGCTCCATGGTTTTCATTTCTACAAGGTTGGCTCGAGCCATGGGTGCAGCCGCCGGTGACCGCAATCGGGTGCGACGCTGCCGGAAGTCAGGCTCTGCCGGATCGTATAAAAAGCCGACAATGGCGTCCCTCCTAAATCTGCATCATCACCGATCTACGTCTGCGCCTGGGGGCCGACGCTGCTCCCGTTGGGTGACCCTCCCTGGTCGTTTCTGGTCGCTGAATGTGGTGTTGCGCCGAATTCGGTGGCTCTGTGATCTTCTTCTCCAGGGGTCGACATCGGTGGTTCACCGGTCTCGTGCTCATCACAACAACTCAGGTTTCCTCCGGTGATTGTTTATGGATATGGCGGGGGCTGGTTTGACATCAGAATTTGCTTGGCTATTTCTGGTGGTTTTTGGAACAGGGAAGTTCCGGAGTTTGAAGACTGGCACGGCAGGGTTGGGCATGAGCCTACCCTTCCTGGAGCAATAACACTTCGGTTTTCGGATTGGTCGGGCATTGGGTTGCCCCGGTCAATCTGTTGTTGGTTAGGATCCTATAGGCGGTTAGTATTTTTTCTGTAGTTTTTGCTAGTTTCATTTTATGTTTTATGTTTTATGTTCGGTCAGGACCTTATATTTTCTATTCCGGATTGTTGGTTATTGTGTCTTTATGTGTTGGATCGTGTAGGTGTTTTGCTATGGTTACTAGAATGGCTAGGGTAAGTTCTCTCATCAGTCCATCATGGTGCACCGGTACCATTCATTTTTTGGGCAGTCAGCGGTACCGGGAGCCTGATTTCCGATCTCTTTACCGCTATGGTGGTCATGACCGTCGTCATGAGTTTGATTTACCTTTTGAGACCAGTTTGTGGGAGTCTAGTTTCAGTGGTTCTAGCTCTCCATTGTCTCTATACCTATGTGATACTTTCACCCAATATGGACTGGTTTGGAAGTACCTTCTGGTACTTTAGTATGTTACTTTTGAGTTATTTTGTAATGATTTATCATTAATATAATAAGTCTTTATTTGATAAAAAAAAAAAAAAAGATGAGTCAGTGTGAGTGAGAGGCTATTTATAGGGTTTTACTTAATTCTAAATGAGTAACAAATTTGTGTTTTTTGTACAAAGAAATCCCTATACGTTTTAAACTTATCACTTTCAATCTCTCATATTTTATACTTACATTTTATTTTATTTTTGTGTAAAATCCAAATTACTTTATGATAACTTTAAAAAACGTGCATTTATTAATAACTTAAAAAAATAAAATAACATTTCAATCACATGTCCAATTGGTTGAACCTTAACCATTAATTTAACGGTTTAATAATATACGGTTCGATTTTAAATTATAATAAGCATAGTTAACATTTAAAGACACCACCTATTAATTATTCCCTCCGTTCCACGAAGATTTTCCTTTTCTTTACTATTTTCACAGTATTTAATCTATGATTTATTTTTATGAATTTATAGACATATAAAGTTAAATTATTCATATGTTTCTTATAATTTATAATCTAAACTTTCTAGATATATTTTTATTTTATTTTTTTCTACTGTTTATCTTAGTTAAATTTTGAATTAAACACTGTAATTTAAAACAGTAAAAGAAATGGAACAACAACTCTTTGTACAAAAGAAAAAAAAAACAATTATACAACTACAATTTAAACAAAACAAAATAAAAATCTTTATACTCGGACTTGACGCATTACTGGCTATAGGCAGATTTAAAGTTCGAGGAGTCATAACATCTCTGACGAAACGCGCCAAATTGGACTTTGAAGATCCACCCTCTCCCAATGCCTTACGACTCTTCTGCTTCATCTCCCTTCACTCCCTTCCTCACCTTACTCTCCTCCTCCATTAGTTTCTCGATCGCTCTCTCTATCTCCGCCGCCTTCACCACCATATTCACCTCTCCAGTAATCGGCGGCTCCTTCCGGTAATCCATGCGCACCTCCACACCCAATCCCAGCTCCACCACCATCTCGAACGCGTTGAACTGCTGCTCCGCGTACATCGGCCACGTCGCCACCGGCACCCCGAACCACAGGCTTTCAAGGGTCAAGTTCCAGCCACAGTGCGACATGAAGCCGCCCACCGCTGGGTGACCCAGAACCGCCACATGTGGAGCCCATCCGATGACTTTCCCGGTCCCCGCCGTTCGAGTTAAAAACCCCTCCGGTAGAGCCTCCTCCAAATTCTCGTACTCCGTCGGCGCTGACGATGTCTCTTCCTTCGGAGGTGGACGCCGGAGAGCCCAGAGGAACCGGTGGCCGCTTCCCTCCAGCGCGGTGGCTATTTCCGTCACTTGCTCCGCATCGAAGCAGCCCATTCTCCCGAAGCAGAGGAACACAACCGATGTCGGCGGTTGATTATCGAGCCACGTCATCACGTCCTCGTTTCCATTTCTCGAATCGTGGCCGTCGACGTTCAGGACAGGACCCACCGGATAAAGCGGCGGGATTTTATCATCCGACAACAAAGCGTCGACGGCGTACGGTTCCAGCTCCACGAACGAATTCACCATAATACCCTTCGTTTCTCTGAATCTTCTAGTGATACTATGGATCTGTTGGTTCCACTCCTCGCTCAAAAGAACGCTAGGGAAAAGCTTGGCTGGATATCGGTGCCGGAGCATCGGCACGTCAAGAAGCTCGTCGGAATCCCTGAACGTCGTCGTATCAACGTTCTGTTCGTCAGCAAGCTGCAGCGCGTAGAACTGGAACGCGAGAAATCCCGCACTAGACGTGTAAAACAGGTAAGTCGGGACGCCGAATTCATTGGCCACGTCAATCATTGAAGTACAAAACATGTCGACAACAAACCCGACAAGCCGGGTCGAGTCCGGAGCCGACCCGAATCTGCTGACAACTTCCTCGACGGCGTCTCTTACAAGGTGCTTCTTTTGCTGGATGAGGGAGAAGAACACGCTGCCTTGAGAATTGATTTGTTCGGCCTCATGGGGTTCATACAAAAGGACGGGGATGAAGTTGATGCGTGTGGCGGAGGAGAGGGAGTCGACGTAGGCTGAGATTTTTGCATCGAAGGGGGTTTTGAGAATGATGACTGTGATGGAGAGGCGGTGGTCATGGCTGAGGAGGAGCTTGGCAACCTCGACGGTGGAGATGAGGTGGCCCATTCCTGGCGCTGGGACGAAGACCAGCTCCGCTTTTCGAAGCTCCATTTCAAGGACTTAATTAAAGAAGTGAACAATATTGATGGATGTATGGATATCGAGGCGAATATATATGGACAGCTCAACTCGGCGGGGCTTTATTTATAGGTTTAGTTTAAAGTGTAAGGGTTGTTAAGTTGTGTCTAAATGTGTCTAAAGTGTATTTTATTTAAAAAAATTCATTCATCTTATTCTCCTCCTTTTTATGTCGCTGGACCTTCATGAAGAATTGAACCATCACCTCTATCTCTCACATGCAGTCTCCGACCACCGTAGCTCCTCCCTTAAGGACTGACGGACTGTTAACAACTCGGTAGTAGCCTCCTCCGACAACAACAATCACCGAGTTCATAAAAATTGTAGGAGATTCGTTTGACGACCGGATATCCGACCCGACAAAATCCATAAACAGAAGCCACAATCGACCACGCCGGAGCAGCCAATCGCTTCCTCAGTCATCGACGCTCCATTCCTAGCCATTTCCTGAGCTGAAAGACACAATTCGTCATACGCCCTGAAACTGCAACCTGTTGCAGACGACAAAATTATGATGCCCATACATACCATTATGATTTGCTCTCGACTCATTGTGATGCTTTTTTTTTATAAAAATGATGTAATCACGGACTGTATACAAATCATCCTCAAAACTATTAGAATAAAGTTAATAATACCAATTAATATCAATTAATGATGAATTGGAAGAATATCAACTCAAATAGATGGAAGAAGATAAATTTTCAGCAAAACAAGCATCACATTGCACCACAAAAACATCATTTCGCGTAAAAGCATCATTTGATGCATGAAGTGCATCATATTATTCATGTTGAGCATCATTTTGGAGGATGTAGTGCATCGTCTGAGTTCATCATTCGGGAGAGAAAGTGCATCATGTGTGAGCTAGAATACATCAATAGTGGGAAAAAGTACATCATGTTTGTAAAGGAGAACATCATAGTAGAAAAGAATAGCATCACTCTGGTCACCAAACGCATCATTTTGAAAAATTAAAGAAAATGAGTGCATCATTAATTCATCAAAATGAGTGCATCATTCTTGTAAGGGAGAGTATCATAGTGCAACGTGAGTGCATCATTGTGGTCACTAAAGACATCATTTTGGGAGTTGAAGAAAATGAGTGCATCATTATGACATCAAAACGAGTGCATCATTTTTGTAAGGTAGGGCATTATAATTGAAAACAAGAACATCGTTCGTGACACCAAGTACATCATTTTCAACTGAGAGATCATACTTTTTCCATTAGCGAAGGGCATCATTTTAAGTGTTAAGCTCATCATACTTAACCAACAAGACATCATATTAAACACAAAGAGCATCAGTTTGAGAACTCCATCAGTTTGTAAGGTTGAAGAAAATGAGTGCATGATTAAGTCATCAGAACGAGTGCATCATGTTTGTAAGATATACCTTTATAGTGCAACGAGAGTGCATCGTTGTGGCCACCAAAGACATCATTTTGAGAGGTTGAAGAAAATAAGTGCATCATTAAGTTCTGAGAACAAGTTCATCATTTTTGTGAGGTGGAACATCGTACTTGAAATAAAGAGCATCGTACTTGAAACAAAGATCATCACTCGTGACACCAAAAACATCATTTTTAACCAATACATCATACTTTATCTAATAACGAAGAGTATCGTAATTTTACAGAAGCGCATCATTTGTGACACCAAACGCATCATTTTAAACCAAGACATCATACTTTCTCAACAAGCATATCAATGTGTTCTGTAGAACGAAATGTAACATTGTCATCAAGACGAGTGCATCATGTTGTTATGAGAGAGCATCAGATTGCCACACAAAATGCATCCTTGTTGTGATCAAATGCATCTATGCATGTGTGCTGTAGAACGAGATGTTTGCATCAGAGTCATTAGAAACAAGCTACATCATGTTGTTATCGGAGCGCATCATAATGCATTAGGAATGCATAATTTAGGTGTTGGAGAGCATCAGTTTGGGTTGCTGAACAAATAAGCTGGGCCGGTGGTTTTTTGTCGCCGAAAGAAGGGGGGTTGGCTGGATTTGTTGTTAGTTTTGTTGATTTCGTGAAAAAAGAAGGTGGATCGGTTTGAAATATGTCTAATTTGGTTACTCCGCGCGGAAGGAAGGATGAATCACGTAAATTCGGTTATTCCAGAATCATCGCCGACAAACACGGCGACAAGCCGGAGTGTATTCTTCCTTCCGTGTTCCTCATTCCTTCTTTTATCTATAAGCATGTAGAGTGTGTATATGACACAGTGTATTCACAGTCAAAAGAAAAACAACATTGAAGTGAGTGAGTATTAATTGGACAAGCTCAGTTTCACTTTTTAATGTATCATTTACAACGCGAGCCTTGTCTGTCGGTTGAAGCAAAATTCCAGCCAAAGTGATGGAGAATAGGATATTATTGATGGGGCTCACCAACATCTTGTTCAACTAAACACATGAACTGCCCCGCCAAAGAAATGTAAAATGACTATATTTATGTGCATTACTTTTTCGTTGAGAGATAATATCACTACTATCCATGTGCCCAGACGTGTAGCTGGTAGTAGTACTAGAAACTTAAAAAACTGGTGTTCTTGATAACTTCATTTAAGATACTGGGCCTGGCTGGCACTTGAAGCTATGGTGCTACAACACAACTGATCATCTGTTCCATCAGGCACACCAAAGAGCAAATCTCAACATGCTGAGAAGGATCTGAAACAAGTCAGAGAAAGGACATTCATACAGACCTGAAATTGACAGTCATGAAACATTAGTCTCAGAACAGCAGCAGGTGAAGTTGGGATCTTTAAGAAATACAGAAGTGCCATAATGGCAAAAACTGAAGTGAAATAGATATCAAAAGTTAACATGTCAAAAAAATTAGGTACGGATGTAGTATTGAAAATTTTCATGTGGTCAAATTCATTGATCTTCTAAAATATGGTGGTAAAATTTATCCATCAAACTAGTATGTTGGTAGATTGTTGATATAAATATATAAATATCTATGAATTGTAACTATATACTTCCTCCGTCCCTCAAAAGTTATCCCATTTATTTTGACAGTTTCATAATATTTAATTTATGATTTTTTTTCATGAATATTTAGACATCGAAAATAAAATATTTTATGGATGTCTCATATTTGCAATTTAAATTTTTCAAATATTTTTTTTTTAATTTTTTTAAAACTGTTTATCTTTATTAAAATTTGAGTCAAATAATGAATTTTGAAATAGTAAAATTAAATGGGACATCTATTGGGAGAGTACTATTTAAGAATGAATATAAATCAGAACTGTAAAGAAATCTAGAAAATGAACCTTGCTGATTAAGCAAACCAACCCGTGAGCTCACTACTATCAATAAATAGTAAAATGTTTAATTTGGAGAGGAAAGCTGTTATAATTTCCCCCCAAAAGAGAGGCAGGAAATCCTCAAATTTCTGGGGTTGTAAATGCAACGGCGTCGAATTTTGCTTGTCCAACAAACAAACAAACAAACAACCAAAACTGCACAACATCTACAAAAATCTGATCTTGATGCACAGCCCCGACCGCCGAGAATGACAAAACTAAGCCCCTCATCTTGTCCAACAATGACAAGGCGAATTCCTGGTCTGTTCCCGGCCATTCTTGCCACCACCCTATTCCTCTCTTTCTCCACCACCTCTGTCCATGCCTTCAACCAACACAAAGGAAACGTGATAGACTGCCCTCTCTTGACGGAGAAGATCGGCTCAAACAGCACCATCATCGTCGACCTCGAAGGGAAGGGCCATTTTACTTCCATCCAAAAGGCCATTGATTCTGTGCCTCAAGGGAATGGCCATTGGGTTACAGTCCACATCAGGAAAGGGATTTTCAGGTGCATAGCTTTCTTAACTACCAACTGAAAGAAAATGCTGCTTTGTTTGAACATTCTTCTTTTTTTTATTATGTATTGGGATGGTAGGGAAAAGGTGAAAATACCAAAGAACAGACCTTACATATTCCTAAGAGGCAATGGGAGAGGAAAGACGGTCCTTTCTTATTCCGAGAGCTCTTCAAGCAACAGGGCATCTGCTACCTTCATTATTGATGCGCCTCATGTAGTCATATTTGGTATCACCTTCAAGGTAAAGTTTACATGACAAATCAACTGATAATATAAACCCTTTCCCGGTTTGTTCTAATTCCGATCCTACTCAGAACGAAGCCCCCACCGGAGTTGCTTATACCTCGCAAAACCAGTCAGTGGCAGCACTTGTGGGATCCGACATGATTGCATTCTATCACTGTGCTTTCGTTAGCACCCACAACACGCTCTTTGACTTCAAAGGCAGGCATTACTATGACAACTGCTACATCCAAGGCTCCATTGATTTCATCTTCGGCCGCGCAAGGACCATCTTCCATGTAAGCTTAATGACAACTAGAACAACATACTGCATTGTTTGAGGATTTTCTAACCTCGATTCTTCTTCGTCTTCGGCTGCAGAACTGTGAGATTTTTGTGGTCGATGACAAGAGAGTGAGCGTCCACGGCTCCATAACAGCTCAAAACAGGGATGACCCCTATGAATACACCGGCTTTGTGTTCCTCAAAGGGAAGGTGTACGGAATTGGGCAAGTTTACTTAGGAAGAGCAAAAGGCTCTTATTCAACTGTCCTGTTTGCAGAGACTTACTTGTCCAAGACCATAGTGCCTGAAGGCTGGACCAACTGGAGCTACCATGGCAAAACAGAGTAAGGCCTTTCTCAACCTTAAATGCCTCATTGCAGCAACAATTTCAAAGTTAAAGTTCTGTACTCAAAACAGAGCTGTTCTCTGCTATTGGACAGCCACATGTTCCATGCTGAATACGAATGCCACGGACCTGGAGCCGACAGGACTGGCCGAGCTCCATGGTCAAGACATCTAACTAAAGAAGATGCAGCTAAGTACCTGACCGTTGACTACATAGATGGCAAGAACTGGCTACCTGCTTGGCTATAAACCATGCCTGCTTTGTTGTTTCACTTGTGCATGTCTTCAACTCATCCAGAACATCTAATAACTATCAATACTGTACCAAGAACCTAATAAAAGGAATTAAAAAGAAAATTAAATGAAATGAAATGAAGAAAAGAAGAATGCCTCCCAACAAATGAATTTGCCTATCAATCTGTGCAACAGTTGTGATAGTCTCAGTCCAACTCGGTTCACATTAGGTGCTGTAGTAGGGAAGAAGGAAAGAAAAATGAGTGTTTGTCATTTCTAAGACACTGACCTGTAATCAAGGAACGTAGATCATATGTATCAAGAGTGGTCACTAAACAAAACCTAGCAGCAGATAGTAGTATTATCCATGTCCCTTTCTTCCAATGAATTGACTTATCCTGTACAGTTTTAGCTAAATGATCCTGACGTGGTTTGGGCTAGGAAACTGATGCAAGCCGACATTACACCACTATGCAGCTGCACTTGGGAGATTTTTCCAAGATTTCCTGATGTCACTTCATAAACAAACTTCCCAGTCCCACACACACAAATCAATCATAAAAAATTAGTAAAACTCCCCAAGGTTGACTTCCTTCCCGTGTGTCCTCTAACAAGTCCTGGGGAAATGCAGACTCTTGCTTGCATAAGCTTGCTCGGCTGCCAAAGAATGCAAGTCCAAACACAAAATAACCTACTCTTTCTCTGCAGCACGGATTTGCTGGAGTCGGATGGTGCATTGCCTTTGGAGATCCCTGAATGTTCCTAGGAGTTCCTGGAATGTTGGTCTGAGCTGTGGATCACTGATCACCCGAAAAAAATTCAAGTTACTTTAGAATCTGAACAGGATGCAATAACTATAAATTCTTAATTCTACCTACAACACAACACAACATAAAATGATAGTAAGACCATGTTGGTTCAACCCTGAGAAATGGCTCTGATCTCCAAATAAAATAAGGCAGAATGGAGCATAATATAAAACTACAGGTCAATCCATTGTCAGAGAGCTTTTTGTATCTTCCATTACCAAAGAATAGTTTCCAAGTTACAAGTTAAGCACCTGTTCCAGCATCTCTCAATTATAGAAGCCCATTGCGGGTCAACTTCTCTTGGGATTTCCAACCGTTGGTTCATGAACCCTACAGCTCCAATAACCTGTGAAATAGCAATCTATAAGTTGGCTCTGTTTGGGAATAACTATTTCACTTAGTTGTAGCGTTTTAAATAAAAAAAATTAATGGTTATGACCAAGCAGCTACAGCTAAAAGCTAAAAGCTACTCGTAGATAGCTCTTTCAGAATGCAACAACTACTTGGAAAACCTATTGCCAAACACACACGTTATGCAAAAGCAGATTGCCAGTAAACCAGATAAGAACAAGAAAATCTATGCCCAAGAACTTAAACACAAAAGAGGCTTGCAAAAACTATACCTGCATTGAATTGAGAGGTTCCCAAGGGATTTTCTCAGTCGCGATTTCCCAGAGTATGACTCCGAAACTATAGATATCAGACCTGAAAATTTGATACAACAAGAATAATCTATAAGATTACCTACCTCTATTTTGCATCGTAAATCCAACCATGCGGAGGTTGGTGGCAGAGCCTAATGTTGTGTGTGTGTGTGTGTGAGAGAGAGAGAGGGAGATGATACTTTTCATCCGAGGGCTCATTTCGGAGAACCTCTGGTGCCATCCATTGAGGCTACATAAACAATACCACAGTTAGAGTTGCAATCACTAAAACCTTAAATTAAATCAAATTGATTATCATGAGAAAAATAGAGAGCACGTACAGTTCCTTTGCCATTCTTGGTTGTAAGGTATGTTTCATGTTTCAGACGTGACAAACCAAAATCCCCCACCTATCCACACAATATAGCAACATTTATAATACAGATCAACGTTAATTAAAGCAGGGGGGGGGGGGGGGACTCCCATGGAC